>JAAEAF010011669.1:0-17020 GCA_011037195.1 Triatoma infestans | reverse complement strand
CCCCCCCCCGTTCGGTAACTCGATCTGGTATGTAGACGGATCCAAAACTCCGACTGGGGTCGGAGCCGGGGGTCTATAGGGGCAGGCCTAAAGTTAAGATTAAAGCCAGCCTTTCAGGATGAAATCGTGGCGTTACAACTCTGCGCTAGGGTGATTATAAGGCAAGGCATAGTGGGTAGAAATGTGGCCATATAATCCGATAGTCAGGCAGCCCTGAAGGCACTTTCTTCACACCAAATAGTCTCAAGACTGGTGTGGGATAGCCTATTTGCCCTAACCGAGGTGGGTACTCGGAACAAACTGACACTCGCCTGGGTGCCGGGACATGCGGGGTTTCTGGGCGATGAAAGGGCGGATGCCCTAGCGAGGGACGGTTCGCCAGGATACTTTTATAGGCTCCGAACCCTTTACGAGCCTTATTCAAACTTCTATCAAAGTTGGATAGAACAACAGCGTCTGCTTTGGTGGGAGAGAACACCAGGACAGAGGCAGGGAAAGCTCTTTATCAAGAGACATTTGCCTAAATTTGCCAGAGATCTACTGAGCCATACCCGAAGGGATATAAGGCTAATTGTGGGTCTACTAACAGGGCATTGTAGGCTGAACAGACACATGCACCATCTACTACTTGCAGATAGTGCGGTATGCCGATTCTGCAAGGCAGAGGAAGAAACCCCGGCGCACATCCTCTGTGAGTGCACCGGCCTGGCGAGGACAAGGTTTCTTCAATTGGGAGTCAGGCAATCCCGAAGCTATAAGCTTCACGACGGAGCCGCTCTCAGCTTTGCTAGGACTGATTAAGAGGGCAAAGCTGGGGGTTGTGCTATAATTTAAGGGGATCCACAATAGACCTTATCTTGTAGGTCGCAGTGGAATGAGGCTCGTTACTCTCCCCCCCCGTCACTAATCTAATCTAATCTAGTTTAAAATTAAATTTGTACATGCTTTCCTAGTTTTGACATAGAAGGATCCACATATGGCCGCTCAAGTGTCAGTCAATAAAAATCCACATCACCATTTTTATATGGCCAGCCCATCTAAACATCGCCATGTTGGAAATTTTCTTGATTAAATGAAAATTTTCTTGATTAAATTGTATTAACTTTAAATTGTATTGATTTAAGATAAAGTTATATGAGTGATTCACAACCAGATTTTTTTTTTTTTAATTATATACCAGTTAATGTTTTATCATTGTTTACCACTTAAAATTGTTTAAAGGTTTCATGTATTTTTAAAAAATGAGATATTAAAAATACCGAATTTAATTTATAGTAGAAACTTTAATGATGAATCTGCATCTGCACTTTTACACTTACAATTTACTTATGCACCACATATCATAGACAATGGAAGGAGCCAATCCCCATCTATGTTATTTTCTAGGTCATTCTGGTCTAAAAGGTGATACACATACCGCAAAACTCTCTATTCTGAAAGAATAATTCCATTATGTGTTCTTCCATCCATGAAGTCTTAACTTGACTTTATGAATGGTATTTTATTTTTCAGTGTGTGTGTATGTGTGTGAGAGAACAAAATATGTCAAAAAAAAAAATAAAAAATCGCAAGTTCAAACTTGCTATTCTGTACACGCGTAGGCTTGAACTCGGAAGCGTTAGAGGGCTTAATGAAGCTCGCAATTATGAAAATTAACAAAGGCAATAAAGCTTTAATTGGCTTACCTTGAAGATGCGGTTATGAAGAATGAGAAGCGTATGTTGAGCCGGAGAAGCTGTGAAAGACGCTAGGAAGCGTAAAAGGATATAAAGTAGGCTGTGTATATGTGTAAATATGTTTGTGTAATGGTGAGTATGAAAGGAAGTTGCGAGAAAGGTAATTGGTGAATGAAGCGTGCGTTCGTTGATGCGAATATGACCTCTCGGAAGCTGGTTGGAGGCAGAGATGAAAGACCTGTGTTGTAAACGCAATACATTCTTGGAGGCGGTGAATGATGACGCAGAGAACAAATACACATATACGCACGTGAATTGAGCCAAACCACAAGTGAAGAAAAGGGATGAATAACCAAGAAAAAAGGGGGTGGCTGTGGGGGAGAAACCACCATCCGGAGACGCGAGAGAAGGCGCGAACGCGCCAGAGAATTGGCGGGAGAGAATTAAAAAGGGGAGAAACAGGATGTCTGGCCGGACGACGCGGGTGCGCGCGGAAGTTACCAATACAGACAGAATCTGGCAAGACGACGCAACATATTCCGTTTAGGCAATACCACCGCATGTGACAAGAACGTTTTGTTCAAAGTTCCATCAACCGGAAGTAAGATTTTAATAAATGTTTTGTTTCTTCATTTTTTCGCGATTTTTTCGGACAAGACTCCAACGATTTTTCATTAAACTTCTTTAAACTATCTATATAGATAAATATCTATTACTTTTATTGAGAATTTTTTCTTGGAAAAATGGATATTTTGGGATATTCTGGAGGAACAGTAGCGTTATGGTTTGCCACTTCAGTACAATGTATGGTTTTTATCACTTTTATAATATTAATATACTGTATGTTACGTTTTGGGGGATAAATTAAATATGTTAATTACTAAAATTTAGAATTCAATTATTTTCGAAAGGGATCTCGTGAGGTTTGTGTTTATCTGAACTGAGGAGGGATAATAAATACACCGATGAATAATTTAAATAGAAATATATATTATTCAAATAAATAAATTGATAAAATAAAACATCTTTCATTTGTCTATAAATTAGATTAGATACATTTTGGAGCAATTAAAACTTAAAAAATTAATGGAATCTCCGATTTGAAGGTTGGGCCTTAGCACTTGACTATGAACACTCTTTTTCTGAACCATAAAAATTTTTGATCCTCCCTATTTGAGGCTCTGCATATATATAATCCCTCCCTCTATTGAAGAGAGAAAGAAAGGGAAATTCCCTTTTATTATACTAAAGGTATTCTACCTTCCTAACAGTTTATTATTGTTTTCACCCAACCTTCGAAAAAACCCAGGCTTGATATTGCTCTAAATAATAAATCAATATTAAATATATTTCTACTAATATATTTTACAAAATCATAATTTATATTTTTCCACCATTTCTACTAAAGGTCTACATATTACAATACATTACAAATATTGATAGATTTCCAAATTTAAAGATAATTGAGAAATGCGGATTTTGAAGAAAAATTACAAACACGAATTAACAGCATTGGTTTTTTTGAGTTTTTTTTTTATGTTTTCTCGAAACAGTTTTCTTTCAACTTGAAATGCTCACTTCATAGATAAAAACATATCACTTTTATTTAAAACATTAAAAAAAAAAAAATTAATTAATTGAGAGAGGTTGTTGTGGTTGATACTGCAGAGCTGGAAAAAAATCAAAGACCTTTTCCGTGATAGCCTGCTTCTTTTTGTGGTCATCAACCGCGGTTTCGGGCGTTTGCCCATCATCAGGATGTTTTTGTCAAACAATGTAGTGACATAGACTTGCACAGAGCAAATACTGTTGATACACTCTACCTACTGTGTATCAACTGAATACATCAACTGAAAAGGATCTAATGTACAAATTAACAATGTATAAATTAATAACCAACTGAACTTTTAGCAAAATATCCAAGTTTTAAAAACTTTTCTTTGTGCAAGTTTTCGGATATAAAGAAACATTTTTTTAAGTTTTAATTCAGAGTCGATCAAAGATTGAAACAAAATGGAACAATTCATTGCGATACTATACCCAAATAATATACTTGTTTTATTTAGGCATGTAAAGAACCTATGTTTAAGTATACTTGCGTACATGGATGGCGTGTGTGAATTATGAAAGGAGAAATGCGAAATGTGTATGTGTTATCAAACAACCTGTTTTATATAGATTGATTATTTAACAAAATATTATTTATTTATCTATACTATCTTACGAACAATCAGCTAGTATTTTATCATTTCTTGTCAGTAACTATTTACAGCAGACTACGGCTGACACACTGTTATTTCGCGCTGTTATAAATAAATAAATAAATATAATAGTAAAATAGTATGGATAATTATTTATAAAGTAAATCGCCTTCAAAAAATGTATTTCAAGTCACACATTCCCACATGTTGGATGTATCCATTTATAAAGTGTACAATATGCCCTCTTTAAAGACCGAAACATGTGTTTTTACCCACACAGGTACCAACAATCTCCTCCCAACCTAGTTGGGCCGTAACAAAAAACATTTAAAGACCAGTGTATCAACTAAGTTTGCTCTGTGCAAGTCTATATTATCACACTGTTTAACAAAAACATCCTGATGATAGGCGAACACCTGAAACCGGTTGTCGACCACAAAAGAAGCAGACTATCACGGAAAATTCTCTGAATCGAGAGAGATTTTTGGGGGCCTCTAACTTGCGTTTAAATTTTAACTCGATATCAAAAAATTTGACACGATCGCTATACTTCCTTTTACGAGCAGTAAGATGAAGTAAACATAAAGAAAATTGACTAAATATTTGTATTTTTGGTCAGAGTTTGGTAAACATTCCATACATAAAATTTAATCACCAATAAATATGAACATAAAGCCACAGATTGTAAGCTGCAATTACATATTTCTATGAATGAATGTAATTAACTATTGTTACAGAACTATGTATTTCAGACTCTTTCCAATATTATACACTACACCACCTGTGGTTATAATATCTGCTTTATTTATTATTTAAATTCTTTTTAGTCTGGTTAAGAAAAAACACTATTTTTGTAAATATTAATGAAGCCGACTTCCACACTAAATTAAAAAAAGTAAATTTAAAATGTAAATTTGAAATAATTTTGTGTATATGTGTGTTCGCGTAGATTATCTGGTAGCGGATTTATTAATATTTGCTTTTATGTTGCCACCACTTACTTATTTAAACGAAAATAATGCAATCGATTTTTGTAATGTGTAGATCTTGGGGAGAAATGATGAAAAAATACAAAATTATGATTTTGTAATTATAAATAAAATATATTAGTTCAAATGTATTTAATTTATTATTAGTTAGTACAATTTCAACATTGGGTTTTTACGAAGGTTGGGTGAAACAATGAGGGACAGTTAGAAAGGTAGAATACCTTTAGTACAATAAAATGGAATTTCTCGCTTCTCACTTTCCTCGGGGTGGAGGTACAATATATAAGGTGGACCCTATTAGGGAAGGGTTCAGTTAAAAATTTATACCGTAAAAGGAGTGAAATCTGTGATTAGAAAAAGCCATGTTACAGTAGTGAGTGGTGGAAGTGCCCCAAGAAACCCAACCTTCGTCAAGTCAGCAAATATGTAAAATATGTAAGTTTATAAATTTCTCCTAAATGACAAGACACTTAATATGTTGTTATATATCAATATTGTATTTATTAATTTTTGACATATACTGTTTATTTTAATTATATATTTTTTGAATCTATATAATTAATTGTTTTTTTCATCCTCTCCAACTTCTGTATAAACACAAACCTCACGAGATCCCTTTAGAGAAGAGTTAAATTAAAAATTATAATGATTTACTATTCTGAATTTCTTTTTTTATACCCCCCTCCCCCCCAACACATAATATTACAATTTAGATCCTTTGAAGTTTTTTTTTTTAAACAGAAATATTTCCAGAAAATGATGTGGATTATTATATTCCAGAAAATGAGCCTCCGTTACGTAATATATTAAAACAACGGTCTATGTTTAAATATCACACACATACCTAAAGTATTTCAGATCTAGACAGTCTGTTTTTTTTCTTCCGAATTTGTAAATTAAGTAAACATATTACACAAACGAAGATCTTTCTTATTTTTCAAATTTTTTTCTAATTTTTCTACTTTCCTATATTGTACTGAGAGAATATAACGAGTACAATTTTCGAACTTAAGCTATAATGGAAATCCATGTTGAAAGGTTTCCAAATTTAAAAAAAAAAAAAAACTGGTGCGAAACACTCACATAAGTTTCTTTTAATGCAATTTACAAATAATTATAGTTATAATTGACAAACTTTCTACAAACTTATAATTTTTACAAAATGTTTAGTAGCCTTCACAGCTTTCACTGGATGTTGATTTCTGTAATAGGATCCTAAGACTGGAGAAAAACAAAAAAAAATTGACAGTCTAGTTAAATAAAAGAAAAGTAGCGTCAAATTAATACATAGATTGTTGAGAAAATAATATCATAACGAACGGGCTTTTCTAAGTAGTAGGGCCTTGGATTCTGACGCAAAAGTCGTGAGTTTGAGTTTAGACAGTGGCCACCCTTGGATTTTGTCTTTCTAGGAGCCTCTCCAGCTCATTACAGGCAGTGACTGCTCGGAGCCCGGCAGTACACTAAGAAGGCTTTGGCGCCAATGACCACAGACGTTTGATGCACCTTAAAAACTATTTCATTGGAGTAATAACATAATTTTAATAAATATTGAAATGAAAAAATCGAAAAAAAAAAAAATTTATTTGGAACGTTCATACGATTCTCTCATACTACAATAAGTACAAGGTAATATACTAATTTTCTTTAAAACTGTGTTTTCAAATGTTCAGATGGGCTTGCTACAAAAAAGATAGTAGGATTTATCATGTATATCTGTGTAACTAGTATGGCAACATATATGATCGCATTCGCGATCGTGAAAAACAGAAACCCACTCACCCGCCACCCGAGAAACCCAAAATTTTTATTTTCACAGTAAAATGTTTCAAATAAACCTGACACGCATTTGGGTGTATGGATAGTGTTTAGTAAAAAACAGGAAATAAATAAGAATAAAAGAAAAATTAAAAGGTGAGGGGGCGCCTCTGATAGGCTCTCCAGTCCCTCGGGTGGGCTCTGTTAAATAAAACAAAGGGAAATGAGAATAAAAAAAAGGGGTGAAAATATTAAGTGGAATGTATATGTATTAAATGAAGAGAGAGCAAATGGGCTCATATAATATGAACAAAAATGAATATTAAATCAAATTTAAAATAAGTAGCAAAAGTATTTATTATCTTCAACAAGCCAGAAGGAATGGCGCTTACCTTAAACGCAGAAACCTTAACACCAGGCAGGTAGACTCATGTGTCCTTAGCCCATATCGGGAATAAGGGAAGAGGAAAATAGGAAAAGGAAATAAGTGCCTGTAACTCCAGAGTCTTGATCCACACACTGCTGCTTGGCTGATGAATCTTGATAAATAATTAAATCGGGCTCCCAGAAGCTGCGAGGCCGGAGAAGCAACCAGAAGTAGACCATGTGCTTGCTCAATAAACCTTGGCAGGGGGACAAGCCGGAAAACTCACTCGACAAGGACCAACTTATTAACACTAACCCCAAGGAAAACCAGAAGTGGCAGATTTGGGTTTTCACGTTTAAGGAAAGCGGAAGTGGCCTAAAATATAAGCAATTTGTAACATATATCTGTCTTGTCCGAATATTTACGAGTTACTGACTGGAGAGGGCAATAAAAGGGGCTATCCCCTCTCTACGTTTAGGACATAGCCTATAGATTAATGAATTATTATATTCTGATCGTGGCAATTTTAAATTCGGATAAATACCAAACAGATATTATACGAAGTTAAAAAAAACTTATTGGAACATTTTTCGAGAAAAATTGCAAAAAACGGAAAGAAATTGATCACATACACATACACACACGCACACACACACACACACACACATATGTATATATATATATATATATATACCTTTCGCTATAAACTTTTTTTCGGGGCGCCTAAAAAATTTTGCATTTCCGGGGAAACTTAATTTTGAAAGTATGACACTATCCATAATACTTCCTTTTAGCGACCCTAAGAGAAACCAGAAACTAATGAAAAGATTTTCTACAGCGGGGATTGTGAATAGTAAATGAAGAGACGAAAAAATAAAAACAGAAACATGAATACAGCACTGTAATTGGATCCGAAGAGAGGGATCTAAAGCAGAGAGAGAGAGAGAGAGAGGAGAGAGAGAGAGAGAGAGAGAGAGAGAGAAAAATTGAGTAGCTCACTCGCTACTTAGGCCAGACTAGAGTTGGGCTGTATATATACAACCCAACTAGCCCTATAAGGGTCCAGTTTTTACAACAGTTTACGACCAGATAACAACCAGTCAGCAATCTTCTACTACCTTTCTCATCATTCAGTCTATATCTTTCGCTACCTAACTTCTGTTATACATGTGAAGTTATTGTAATTTGTGAATTCATTTCATTATACAGTGTTCAGCATATCATCTAGTTTATTTTATCTTAAAAATCCTTATCCACTATAATTGCCCTAGACACGGAGGATATAGGCTATTAATAAAAATTAGAGGAGAGTTATTAAATTTAAATTATAAGCCTTATATATAGGATAAAATCTGTTTATATTCTCTTTGTAGTAGAGTCAAAAGTATTTTACTTTCTGAGACGTCGTTCTATATTTAAACATAAAAGCTTCAAGTATTTCAATCAGAAATATTTGACAGATTCCCCCAGATCGAAATTAGCTCTTGAATGAAGCTGATTGGTACAATTTAAGTAATTTTTTAAAGAAAAGCTTTGTTTTATAGGAATTTTCTTATGGAAAACTTTAATTTTTAAAGAATTTAGATTAAATTCTAAATATAAATATTATATATACTCCATTACAGCATTATATATATAAATAAGATTATTAATTTTGAATATATGTAAAATGTTTGTATATATTTATAACAATAATGAGAACAATACCTACCCTCCTGGCAGACGGCCATAGCTATGCCTGTAATATGCTTATTTTTCTAACTATTTGTTTGTATTTTTCAAAGTTAAATAAAGTAAATATAATAATAATAATTATTATTATTATTTGGGGGTGGGGGTGGTGAAATGCATTTGCGCCCGCCGTGCCGGACTCCCGGAGACTACCGGGTAAAACACGCCCCGTCTGTTTGGACCTAGCCTGGATTCGCTGATTCCAGCACTACATCAGGCTAGGCCTCTGTCCTATCCCTCCTAGAGGTTCCTCTTTTTTTTAATAAGGATTCCCTTCACGTATGTGGAGGTGAGACGCCAGCTGGTCTCGCTGTATAGCATCGTCTTTACCAGCGTGTTTGGGGTCTGCCGTGCTATCACCACCTCTAGGTTCTTTCTCAAACGCTACCACCGGTGCGAGGCACCATTTTTACTCCCCGGGCAGTAGAGGCACTCCTCCCCCTCTGCTTTCCCCATCCTCTTCAGTTACGCCCAGAAATATCCATGGCCACTCAAGAGTTGGGGGGAGGTAGAAGACTACTTCCCCGTGCGATGTTCTCACCCATTCCTCAACTCCCTTAATCAGCCTGGCTGTGCGTCGACCTCGATGATTGTCCTCCCAGGAAGCCTGCCAATTTCGGAAGGTTCAATAATAATAATAATAATAATAATAAATAATAATAATAGATAGTAATTTTCAATATTTTAATCGAGAGGGCATGACGAATTTATAAATCTCTGTATGTTTAGTTAGTAAACCCAATTTTAATAAAGCCCGGTTGTATCATTATGAAGGAAATAGCAGAAAACTGTTCCGTAAAGTCGTATTTCTGGTAAAGTGATTTTCATCAAAGCATACACTCCGCTCTTCTCCCCTCCCAGATCTCCGTAATATGACTTTACTTAGTAAATATTATGGTACAGTTAATAGTTTCCAAGTTTAATGAAATCTGTGGGTGTCTTTATGAAGAAAAACGTAAAAAAACATGTTCTAGGAAGTTGTCCTTCCGATGTACTAATTTTTTCCAAACCAACATGATGGTAACAGATTTAATTGTAATTATTCTTATATAAACAATAGAATAGTGTAATGAACTGAAACGACGCATTAGAAAAACAAAAACATAACACTTCCTCTCTCCGCTCCAAAACCTGGGAAAATGAACTTTACCGGGAAAAAAATAAAAATGAAAGTCACAGATCTGGTGATGGTATAAAATTTAAAGAAAAATCGTTAGAGCTATTTACACGAAAATCACAAAAAAAAAAAAAAAAAAAGGAAAAATCAATTCAGTGAAATGTTACTTCCGGTCCATCGATTTTGACCAAAACCTTATTGTCCCTGGTTTCTCTGATATCTGAACTAAATATCAAGTCTGAACTTTCAGCAATTTTCTAATTTTTAATTATGTTTGACTCCCATCACCCCCTTCTTACACATAGAACTAATTTCTAAACATGACTTTTTGGACGCATATTTCTTCGGTGATAACTCGAGATCGAAAATTTGACATGGTTGCGATATTTCTTCTCCACAGGAATAACAGAAAGTAAAAGTGTATATTTAGAGTATGATAGGTGAATTTTGTTATTGGCGTATTGGACCTCTATGTAGCTACTACAACAACTAAGCTCAAAGTCTCTTTATGGATCTCATTTGCTCTTACGAAATCTCTTTGGCCGAGTATCTCATAAAATCCTTTTAATAAAGCAAATTTTTTTTTTTAAGTAAATTTTGAACAGTATTCTCACGGACTCCAAAACAAGAAAGAAAAATGTTTGTGTTATCGAAAATAAATACTGTATTGTTCACATTAAATGATATGAAGGCATATTTCCATCGTTGTTGAGCAATAAAATTGAATGCTTAACACTGTTAACATTATAGTGATAACCTAACACCAATACGTTCAGGTTATGTGGGGGAAAAAAAAAGAAAAAAGGAAACTAAAAAATAAATACAAGGACATATGGGTGAGAATGCTGACATGAGTGTATGTGACAGATAGCACTTACTTCTCACTATGTAGTAATAGAATTGCGCTCTGTTGGGGGGGGAAAAAAAAATTCTGTGTTATTTAACTTCTCTTTTTATTTTATTTTAGTTTGCTCTATAAACACTTCAAATAAAAAAAAAATAAATAAATAAATAAAAAATCAATTCTAATATTTTGTTTTAATAAAGCATGACAAAAAAATTGATAGCATGCAGAATAAAAAAAACTATTAAGTCTGAACGTGCACAAAATAAAATTCCAAAAAAAAAAGACGTATCAAACCTAATCTACCGTTAACATATAAACAAAAAAAAAAAAAAAATTGTATGGAAACAGAAGACGACTTTCTCTTATTACAGTTTAATGCAATTATATTATATTAAATGACAAATTTTCTAATAACACTGAACCTAAAACCAACCCCATATAATATTTGAAATTAAACGCCGAAAATTCCGCCGATCTACTACCTAATATGATAATTTTTTTTTTGAAAAAAAAATATTTCAAATAAAAGTGATCGGTTTATATATCTGTACACTTAGCGATTTCAAGTTTAAAGTAAATCGTTTTCGAGGAAATTCCAATAAACTCTCAAAAACCAATTTTATAAATCTTTCAGGTTTCTATGATCATTATATAATAGGGTTGATGAAGGAGAGAAATAGTCTGGTATGAATGAACAAAAACAAAATATGCCTAACACTGTATAATGTAAAAAGTGACACTGACTGCCTGGACTTTACACTTAAAATGGTAGAGTATGGTAGAGTGGTAAAGAGTAAAGGTGAATGTGATTGACAAGTGACTTCAATTGTATGAACTCTGTTGTATATCTATCTCCCGTCGCTATATTTATGTAGTTTCTCCCACTCTAGTCCGAGAGAGTGGTCCTGTCATTTTTTGTCTCTCTTTCTCTGCTACGGATCCTCTCTTTGGATCTGTTATATCATCCCCTCTCCTGAAGAAATTTTTCATATGTGAAAAATTTGAGCGTGCTAGTGAGTGTATGTTTGTAGCACATCTGGTTTTGCTGCGAGTTTATTGTAGTGTAATGACATGGAAAGTCATACCAATGTCAAAGTGGTTCCAGCCAGCTGCTATCTTAACAAAGGATGGCAGTAATAAAAGAGCAATTTATAACCAGCGACCTAGCAGGCCGCCGTCTTCAAGACAATGCCGGCCAAACAAACAACAAAGCCCTTTTCAATACTTTACATCAAAGCAAGCACCGATAAGGTTGGCCACTGACCTAAATAAGGTCAGCAAACTACGAAGGTCGCACAAGGTCGCACACTAGGACAGATGTCTTGGTGTGAGTGTGGCCAACACCGATATATAAACTCTATCACATACAAGAGAGGATCATTACATCTTATACGACGATACGAGCACGTCCATATACACGAGCAGCAGTTTACGCAACTATACACAGTTTCATTTAAACTTATTATCTTTTAGTAGTGCATCTTAGTTCGTTTATTTTATCATTCTAATTTATTACTTATTTATCTTCTATTTATTCCTAAGTATTTTGCTAGTTATTAGTTACCATTTATACGTTAAAATTATTGTTAAAATACAGTTTATTTTTATAAAATCCGTATTAATAACTAACTTCCAAAATCTCTCAACTAACTTCCGCCCTCTTCAAGACATCTACTACATCAGGAATCACATCAAACGATTCCATTACAGTAGCTAACCTGGGTTTGTTGAAACTAGCTAAGTTGATGAAGACTAGCTTTTAATGCAGAAAGCTAGTGATGATGCTGTTGCGAGCTAGCTAGTGATGTTGAAAGCTAGCGATAATGATCTCTTCTTGTTGTCATCATAAGGAACGAAGGAGAGAGAGGAAGTGAATGAATTTATGAGTTTGTAGTCCATGGCAGTTAAAAAAAAAGAAAATATACAACTGGGCAGCCCCATTTATTGTATTGTATATTACCGCAATAAAGTGTTTCTCTCTCTTCTCATTGATAATCATGAATTTGAAAATTATGTCTTTTTAGATAATGTGATATTAAAATTGTCTTTAAGCGGAGGCGTAAAGTGATCCTCCACCACCCAGCTGACCGGACACTAAAGGTCCGTGCTGGCCGGCCAATTGATCACCCTGTTGAGCGCCCGCTAACACCTGTGGAGGGGGTCCGCCTCCAGGCTGCATACCCAGTGTCATCATACCCTGATTTTTCTGTGCCTGCACTGCTAACCACCTGAGGCTGCTATGCAGGTGCTTGCCGAGTTGGTATTTGATTTGGTGCAGAATTCGGTATAATGGGGTCGATGAAGGAGAGAAATGGTCTGGTTTGAATAAACAAACAAAATATGGCTAACACTGTATAGGGTAAAAAGTGACACTGACTGCCTGGACTTTACACTTAAAATGGTAGAGTATGTTAGAGTGATAAAGGGTAATGACACGTTGTGACTAGCGAGTGACTTCAGTTGTATGAACTCTGTTGCATATCTATCTCCCGTCGGTGTTGAATTTATGCAGTTTCTCCCACTCTAGTCTTTTTAAACTTCTTAGGTTTTTGACCCATGGCCGTGTCAGTAATTTCGCCCATATTATAATAGGCTTCTTCAGAGAAGATTATACTACTGTATTATAAATAAATTATTGAAATTGCCTATCCCCTCGCCCTTTAAAAAATATCCTACTAAAATATAGGCTTACCTAGCAGAAAATTAAAAATTAAAACTAAATTAATAAATTAATAATTATAATTAGATTTTAAAGTTGATGCATATTTAATTATATGTTCTTCAAAACATGCTATTTATAATGTACCAAAATATAATTTATAATCATTTCATTTTTTATTATAAAATACACAGAGATACTTGTTAGTATACGTATAAAACATCTCGCCTATAATCAACAAGGTAGTGTGTATGAGAGAAACATAAAGTTGAAGTCAATTCTCTACAAGAACTTTATAACCTTAATTTCTGACGATGGCTGAGAATCCGAAACCGGTCAGAAACAACAAGAATAAGTATGTTACGATGGATAAAATCCCAGATGTTATCTAACATTGCGGACCCATCCACATATTTATTCTACATTACTTAGCGAGGGACTATCTTACCAGGGGAAAAATTAACTTTACGTGGAGTGATGGAATGGTAAATCAGGCTTCTCCCGAAAGTGCTATTTCAGAATACCGTATTGTTCTACTAATTCAATAATTAAATGCATTCAGTATGTTGAATACAATCCAACTTTGTAGGAACTTGATTAACCGAAATGTTCAACTTTTAACATTTTTTTTTTTCTAGTTTTACAGCTTTTTAAAGATTTCCTTAAACTATGATATTTTTATAAAAGCTTTAATATTTATTTGAATTTGAAATATTCCATTTAGTCCCTAACCTCGGACATCGGACACGAAGATTTCCTGGCAAAATCCATCAACCGGAAGTGCGGCTTTATTGAGTGGTTTTTTTTTTTCAGTTTTTCATGATTTTCTCGCAAACAGCTCCAACGATATTCTTTAAACTTCGTATAGTGCCTATCACTTTTATTTGTAACATTTTCCGGGAAAAATGGATTTTTTGGGGCGGTGTTGGGGGGGGGGGAGAACAATAGCTTTAACGCTTTCCTCTAAAGTACCAAGTTCATTATAATATTAGGGTTTTTACCACTTAAATAAAAACTAATACACATTAAAAACATGTCAAAGAAAATTATGGATTAGAAAATTATGGCGTCTAGAAAAAAGGGGGGGTATGTAGTATTTATCTGGAAGCCGGCTACACACGTAACTGCATACTTGAACGGTATACATGCGCAGGTTTTTTTGCGCAAGTATACATGTGATCCACACGGCTCATGTATACTTGAACAGATAGCAGCTGGCGACAATGGCCGAAGCCGACGATCTCGCTTTAGCTGCTTTTGTTTTAATTTACCAAAGAAAAAGTCAACGAAAAGATCGTTCTTTGTGGTTTAAAGAATGGCTGAAGAAACGAAAAAGCTATTCACACATTAATTTATTAATTGAATTGAAATTTTACGCACGGGACTGGCATAATTATTCTGAGAATGGATGAAGAAACTTACCTTCACATTTTATCACTAGTTACTCCTTTGATTAAAAGGCATAATCTTTTTTCCCCTTATCGTGGTAGTCTTTACACTTTACATTCCACAGACACGGTTCGCTTTCATAGATATGAATAAATTCTTCTATAATTGATCTATGCCCCTTCCTAAAATTAACCGACATAATTATTTATAAATTATATATTTCAATAATATAACCTTTTACACTTTTACTGACTGAGAGGTTGCACAATGACGTTTTATTCATGAACAAGATGGCGCGCACAAGTATGCAGTATGAAATTTTAAACATTTTCTGACTTGTTTTGAAGTTTAAAAAAAAAAAAATATCAGTAAATCTTTCTAGCAGTTGACGGATTTTGACCAAAACCTAAATATAGGTTACACATTGGTTTTTAAATGGACTACCAAATTAAAACTCGTAGATTTTTTTGTCTTTTGAGAGTTTTGTATACACATACGTACACAATTCACATCACATCACCCATATACAAATAGAGATCATTCGCTAAAAATAAGAAAACACAGTTTCCCCAAAAAATTTGCAATCACCGGAATACTTTCTCTTTCTGTAGTAAGAGAAAATAAACATGTTTTTTTTAATTTTCTTAAAAGAAAATAAATTACTATTAATAAAAAAAAAAAATAAAAAATTAATACCTACTCCTAAATGAAAGCTATTTATAATCAAAATGTAGTGGAAAAGACAGTTTTTTATTTTATTTTGAAAAGACCTTAAGTGGTTTAAAGGGGTAGGTGGAGATTTTATAAGGAAAAATCTTTATTTGAAAAAGCTATTTATAACTTCAAACATTAAAGTTTTCAAAAGCCTAAGAGGCTTTTATAATTAGAGATTGTTGATAGGAATACTTTTTTTTGTCATTTTTGAATTTTTTTTTTTTTTTTGCCGATACACATCTCTCTCTCTCTCTCTCTCTCTCTGTCTATATATATTTTTATCGATCAATATTCTGAAGAAGAAGAAAAGAGTTCGGAACCAAATCGTTGCTGTATAAACTTTATTTTATTCCCACCCACACTATTAATCAATTAAACCGATTAATAAAATTAGTATTATCATCATTCAAAATAATAGTTTAATAACAAAAAAATACGAATTTTAAGCATAATGTAAAACCCATTCATTTTCCGTCGTCCTATCCGCCCCATTAGCCTTCTTCCTATCCTTGGAAAAATCCTAGAAAAACTTTTAATTAAACACCTGCATTCAATCACAGAAACTCTCAAAATTTTACCTAACCGTCAATTTGGCTTTAGATCCTCTCACTCTTCCATCCAACAAACTCGATCGAGCAGTAGACACCATCGCCTCTTCTCTTGAATTAAAACATTATTGCCCCGGAGTCTTCTTAGACATTGAACAGGCTTTTGACAGGGTATGGCATGATCGTTTATTATCAAAGTTCAAGGATATCCTTCCTAGTACCTACTACTTAATCCTAAAGTCTTATCTCTCATACAGGTTCTTCCAAGTCTGTGAAGGCACTGCATTCTCTTCCATCCATCCAATTCACGCCGGCGTACCCCAAGGTAGCGTCCTTGCACCCCTTCTTTATTTAATAAATACAGCTGATATCCCCACTCACCCAAATACTTAAGTATTCACCTTCGCCGATGATATGGCAATCTTATCACCCAATTCCGACCGTGTTATTGCTATCCCTTCGCTGCAATCTCATCTTACACTAATTGAAACCTGGCTTAGAAAGTGGAAAATCAAGTTAAATATATATAAATGCAAGTAATAACATTCAACTTAAAACATAATACCTTCCCTTTTATCTATCTAAATGGAAGACCCATCCCACCTGCTGACCATGTGCGTTATCTTGGACTGTACCTAGACAAGAGACTTACATGGGGAATCCTCACACACGACTCAAACGCTGCGACCTCGAAAATCGCTTTCGGCTCTTCCATAGACTTCTCGGTAATCGATGTAAATTATCTCTTTCGAATAAAAGACTATTATACACATCCTTAATAAGACCTTTATGGACATATGGACTACAACTGTACGGGACGGCAAAGCGTTCCAACCTGAACTGGATCCGAACCCTTCAATCAAAAATCCTCCGACATATCACAGGTTGTCCCTATTACGTATCCAATCTCATCTTACACGCTGACCTCAACATTCTCTTCGTCACCACCCAGGCCTCATTTATCTACAACAGATTTCATTCAAGAATTCAATCTCACTCTAACCCTCTAGCCCAGGCACTCTCA
>JAAEAF010011668.1:0-16504 GCA_011037195.1 Triatoma infestans | reverse complement strand
TTTAATAAACTGAAATAGCTACTTTTAGCTGAAACCTACCCCACCCTCCTCCATAACTGCCCCTTAAATGAATTTCCCCAGAGAAATGTTTCAAATAAAAGTTGTAGCACTTTGTATGTGTAGTTGATATACCAAGTTTGAAGAAAATCGTTGGAGCCATTTTTGAGAAAATCGCAAAATAGTAAAAAAAACAATAAGTAAAGTGGTACTTCCGGTTGAGAAATTTTGGCAGATGATCCACTGTCAGATGCCATGCTGATACCTAGACGGAATATCAAGTTTCAACTTTCTACGGTTTTTCGTTTTTGAGCTATGCTGTTCACAGACATACACAGATGCACAGACACACACACACACACAGACCATTTGCTAAAAACCACTTTTTTGGACTCAGGGGACCTCAAAACGGATATTTCCGGTGAAAACTCGATATCGAAAATTTGACACGATTACAATTCTTCCTCTTACTAGGAGTAAGAGAAAGTGAAAATTAAAGTTTAACTTAAACTTTCAATAGTGATTATAAATCTGAATTGAAGTTGTTTTTTCCTTGTTTTATACTATTCCTTTTTTTATCTTTCTATTATTCTGTTTTTTTTTCTCTTTATCTTTTGGCACATCAATTGTTTAATGTTTCTGTTTTTTATTTCCACTTCATTTTATGGTTTTTTTATTTTTTAGAAAATCTTCACTTAATTGCACACCAACACTTCAATATGGCTTCATTTTCTATTCAACTTTCTTTTTTTTTTGTTGAATTTTACTTTTACTCTACTTTCCACATTTTTCTTTTATACTTTAGTTGGCTAAGGTTTATTTTTATATAATATTTACTCTTTTTTCCCTAGATGAAGAATAAATAGCATGTAAGTCAATGTTTGAACTTCCTGCAACATTTCTATGCTGAGATATTTTGTTTACATACACAATACATACGTATATAGACCATTCGCTAAAAAACATTTTTACTTTCTCTTTACTCCTAGTAAGAGGAAGTATTGTAATCGTGTCAAATTTTCGATATCCAGTTTTCACCGGAAATATCCGTTTTGAGGTCCCCTGAGTCCAAAAAAGTGGTTTTTAGAAAATGGTCTGTGTGTGTGTGTCTGTATGTGAACAACATAGCTTAAAAAAGCGAAAAATGGCAGAAAGACGAAACTTGATGTTCCGTTTGGGTATCATCATGAGATCCGACAGTAGGCTAGCGGACAACATTCCTCGACCGAAAGTACTACTTTACTGAATGTTTTTTTGTTCTTCACTTTTTTTTTGCAATTTTCTTGAAAATGGCTCCAACGATTTTCTTTAAACATGTTATATCAACTACACTTACAATAATCTACAATTTTTTATTTGAAACATTTCTCCGGAAAAATGCATTTAAGGGCACTTTTTTGGGGAGGGGTGATGGTGGGTTGCCCTCTAAAATGCTATTTCAGTTTACTATACAATTCTATCATCTAAATAATAATTAATTAGAATTAAATGTATTGTTGAAATTACGAGTTTGGAAAAAAAATAAAACGGATAACCGGAAGTGCGTTTTTACTAAAATGTATTTTTCAGTCTTTTGGTATTTTTTTTTTTTTTTACTTTCTTGCAATTTTCACGAAAAAAAATGGCTCCGCGGATTTTCTTCAAACTTGGTATATCAACTACACATACAAAGATCTACAACTTTTATTTAAAACATTTCTCTGGAAAAATTTATTTAAGGGCACTTTTTGGGGATGGGTGGTGTTAGGTTTTCCTCTAAAGTGCTATCATAGTTGATTATACAATTCTATCATCCAAACAAAATTAATTAGAAATAAATAGATGGCCAAAATTCCGAGTTTCAAGGAAATTAGTAAACCGGAAGTGCTCGTTAATTGAACTTTTTTTTTTTCAGTTTTCGACATTAAATTTGGTACACAAATTATAAAATTTGTCAATTACAAGTTTGAAAACTGGAGTAAGAGAAAGTTGTGTGAGTGTTTCACACTAGATTTTTATTTTTTTTTCATTCACACACGGCACCTTAAAAGATGTATTTCCGTTGATAACTCAATTTTGAAAATTACTAAGAGTAAGAGAAATTAAACATTCAGTTGGTGATATTTCTTTGGGGAATTTTTTCTTTTCCAAGATAATGGACGGCATTTATCCTTATTAATTTTATCCCATTTGCATTTTTTTTAATTTGGAAGTATATTTTTTAAAAACCAAATTTAATTCAATTATATTTCCACTTCAATTTATCCGATATTTTTCCTACCTAGTAGACGTTTCGTAGGAGGATAAAGTTTCTTCTTCCAATATACAGCATACACAGCTGATCTCCCACTATATCTCAACCTACCCACCTTTTCCTTCGCTGTGATCACACGCTATTCGCTAACGCAAAAGTCTAACCGTTCCCCCCTAATAATGACGACGTGATGACCGTCTACTATCTTCAATTCCCTTTCAATTTCATCGGACTTTGACTGCGAAAGTGGAAATTCCAGTCAACCGACACAAATTTAAGCTCAAGGTCTTCAGGTTAAACCGGAAACCCCTCCCCGCATACATGACAACGATATTTTTCTTCTAATGAACGATATTTCTCATTCAAGTCCGTTATTTTTCGGACTCTACCTAGACAAACGATTAACATGTAATCCTCATTCTCAACTTAAAAACTAATTGACTTGATAAATGACAAGTATACACTTCCCGACTAACCCGCATATGGACCTCTATACTGACTCGAATTATATTGGGTAGCCAAAAATACAAATCTCTATTGCATTCAATTCCATCAGTCTAACTCCTAAGTACCAATGTTACTGGTCCTTCCCTAATCACATTACCAGTACTGATCTTAACATTCTCTTCATGTCCGCTTTAGTTAAATCTCGCTATCTAAAGTTCCATTCCAAATTAACCTCTCCATCAATTCTCATAATCCATGTCCACTCAACTTTCACTGCCAAGAGCACACCTGCCAAGGGGAGTGTCGTGTTGATTAGCCGCGCGACCATCTGGAAATTCGACATCGGCTGTCTTGAGATAAAGTGTATGCTTTTAAGCCGTAATAGCGTATTACGGCTGGCATCACTGGATTGTGCAGTTGTTCACGACTTCAAACTAACGTCACAACTTCAGCCAACGTGCACACCTCTTTTTTTTTTACTTGCTGCATTTGTGAAAATCTTACAAAGGGATCCTTTGGAAAGCGCCAATAATGATTAATGAAACCCTGTTGGAAATCGAACCCAGACCGCTTGCACCGAAGCTAGAGCATTAGCCCTGATCGATAGATGACGCAACTTTGGAAGGAAAACTTGAAAATCAATTAATCTATTTCTTCCCTTTCATTCTTACGATAAGAAAGGAATTGGTATGTAAAAAAAAAAGTTATTTACCGCTCCATATTTTTTTTTTTTTTTAATTTAAGGCGCGTCAACATCTATGGTTATTGGCGCTCGTAGCCTTTTCGTGCACTGCCGGCCTCCGGCCAGTGTTCTTTCATTATAGACAACACTGTCTGTCCATCACCGGACAGTGAGCTGTAGAGGCTCCCTACTTACTTACTAAACGGTGCGTTAGTCCTCAGAGTAGGACATGGACCTCCTCAATAAATTTTTCCCATTCCTGTCGATCTTCGGCCTTGGTGCATCAACTTCTTACACCAGCCCAACGCAGACCTTCCTCTACATCGTCCAACCACCGAAACTGAAGACGCCCTCGTATTCTCGATCCTGCCGGCTTTCTTTACAAAAGTTTTCTCGTAAACCTATTTTGAGGCATCCTCTCCACATGGCCCAACCATCTTAATCTTCCTTTCTTTATATGAGCAACTATATCCGGCTCACCAAATAGCTGCTTTAACTCCTCATTCTTTCGTGTTTTCCACACACAATTTACACATCTTGGGCCGAATATTTTTCTTAAAACGTTTCTTTCTCAAACGCCGAGAATCTTTTCACTTTCTTTGCTCATCACCCGGGCTTCGCTAGCATAAGTATGCTGTTGGCCTAATAATAGTTTTGTAGGCTAAAATTTTCGTCTTGCGAGATAAGTCCCTGAACCGCAGAACCTTTAGAACCGCAAACAGGCATCTATTCCCTGCCGCTATTCTTGCCTTTATTCGTTATTAAGGACCCTATGTACTTATAATCTTTGCACATTGGGAAGCTATATTCTCCAAACTGGATTCGCTCGTCTCCATGCTCCTATGTTCTAGAGGTGTGCATATATTAGGCTCCTAGTAAGAAAAAAATCTAAGGGTAACGCAGTTGGACTCAAACCCGGGTCCTCCGGGTGGAAGTCCAGTACGCTAACCTCTTAGCTATTCCTTTCCCTTCGGTCCATTATTGATAATTCATATCAAAATTAGATCACAAAAATAATGAAATAATCGTAAATCACTTACATGACATTCTATCACTATTTTATTTAGCAGTTAATACAATTTCAATTTGGATATTTTATACTTAATATTAGTTTTAATTCACGTAAATATAGGTAGTAGTATTGAGGTACATCCAAGCACAAAACAAGTGCAATGTGGTTGGCTTATCATCAGTCTCCGCTTGGAACAATCCTAATTTTCAGACAACTAGATACCCCCCTTACATAATCAATTGACAAGAAATGTACAAAATAAGTTTCTGAGTTTTTTGGAGTTATTATTATTTTTTTTTTTGTAAATGGCTCCAAGATTTTCTTTAAATTTTTGGAATTCTAACTGCACCTTTTATTTTCTTTTTTTTTTTTGACAATTTTATTTGAAACATTATTTTAAGGGTATTCTGGAGAATCTGTGCAGTTAGCCTTAACGTTAAATTTATAGAAAAAAGTTTTCTTGAGGAAAGGACTTAAAAAGGGCGCTACGTTCAAGTAAATTTTCTGCCCTAGAAAAAAAAGTCGTATAGATTTTTCATACCGGATTTTATTTTTTTTTTCAGGAAATCTCAAAACATATGATTATCGGTAAATTTTGAAAATTTTTCATACGATCTTTTATGATCACTTTTATAGCATTAAAAGAAAATAATAAATAATAAATTAATTAAAGGATTTAGTTATTATATTAAACCGATGAAAGCATGTTATGACGTAAACGTTGTAATTTTATTTTAATTAAAATATATGGTATATTTTCAGAAAAAAAAAAAAATAAATTACTTTCATTTAATAGAATTTTTCGTGATTATGTTTTGTATAAAATAATCATGTGTGGTTTTGAAAAAATTTTTTAGTAACATGATAAAAAAAAAGGTTAATGGAAAATTTTGACCACCTATAGTAGCCAGGATTGATTGGTGATTAGTATTGGATAAAAAATTATCTGGGTACAGTAGTTAATGGAGAGGGAATATATAATTAAAATGAACTGTGGAACATCGTTGAATAGGAGACTGTTAACAAATTAATACCCTCCTATTGTTCAATAAGGGTTTTAAGGGTGTTTATTTAAATTTTGCAATTTAATTATACATCCTTCATTTAATCCCAATTGATTTCCTAAATTACTTCCTAGATACTTTCCACAATATTTTGCAGTAAGAGGAATACTTTCTTTTATTACGAATGGGATACGAATCATTAATGTTTCATAGGATCCGCGAAGCGAAGAAGCAGACATTAAATGAATCAAATGTTAGTTACTATCCACCTAGGCCAGACTAAGGAGGGAGAATTCGATTCATATATATATATAGAGCGACAGCAGAACAGCTTGGGACAGTTTTTACAGGAGTATATCCAGTCAGCAACTTACTTTCTAATTACTCAGCAAGTCAGTAATTAAAAACGCGAGAGACTGACTAGCTGAGTAATTTAAATACCTGGGATCGGTGATAACGGCGGATAATGATGTAAAACAGGAGGTAAAACAGAGGCTCATTTCCGCCAATAAATGCTACTACGGGTTCCTGAGGAACATGAAATGTACTCTCTACAAAGTGCTAATACGCCCTGTTCTGACGTATGGAGCTGAAGCATGGACCATGACCAAAGCGACAGAGCAAAAGTTACTCGTCTTTGAAAGTAGGATTTTAAGAAAGATATTTGGTCCAGTTAAGGAAAATGAACAATGAAGGATACGTCACAAAGAGGAATTGGCAAGGTTGTATTTGGAAATGGATGTTGTTAAATATATCTACTTGGCAAGACTGGGATGGGCAGGCGTTGTTAGGATGGAAGAAACTGCCTTCCCCAGAAGAATGCTGTTCGGTGAACCGGGAGGGAAAAGAAACGTTGGTAGGCCGAATTATTATTATTATACCGGGTGCCTGATAGCGTGGGACCTAAGCCTATATGGCTTTTATCCCCCCGATGCCTCCCCATATCATCCCCTTAAATAATCTCCCCCCGTAGCTTACCGGACAATCTACAATATCCCAAGATATCCTTGAACTCCAACTCGCCCAGGCAGTCCTGCGAGAGTGATGCCCTCCCAAATACGCGAAACCTAGTACCAGCGAAACGGAGACACAGACATAAATAGTGGTACACCGTTTCCCTGACTCCGTCGTCGCAGTTCTGACAAATGGGACTAGACGTCCTCCCTATGTTGAACAAGTGACTAACCTCCAACCAGGTCCTCAGACCTTCTTTAGTAAGGGATACTGGAGGCCACCTCTGCGGTCCCCCCAGCATTTCTCCAAGACTCTCGTCTCCCAAAGTATAATCTGTTTATCGCGAAACCTCTTGGCGATGGCAAGGGCTGGTTTAGGACCACAAAATGGTAATGTGATGATCCCTCCCTAGCCAACTGATCCACCCTCTCATTGCCCTCTATTCCTGCAAGTCCAGGTATCCAATAGAGACACGCACCTTACCCCTCCAAGCCAAGGCGTTAAGCCTTCTCCTACATTCTCCCACTAGTTTCGAACTCCACTATGGCTTGCTCAAAGCCCTCAGTGCGACCTGATTATAGGCCGAAGATAAGATGGCTGGATCAGGTCGCGAATGATGCAAGACAGCTGAACGTCCGGAATTGGTGGATCGCGGCTAAGAATAGAGAATCATGGCGTAGGATTCTTGAGCTGGCCAGGACCCAGTAATGGTTTTAGCGCCAAGGAGTAAGTAATTAAGTCAGTCTCTTTATTATTCTCTCCGCTACTTAGCTATTATTTAATTGTAAAGTCCTTGCAGTTTGTGTGTTCTATTTATTATATAGTGTTCAGCATATCATCTAGTTGATTTCTCTAAAATCCATTCTCACTAATTCTCTCTCTCTCTCTCTCCTTCTCACATTCATTATACCTGTATTAGTGTTAAATTTTTCAAAATTGAAAACAGGAAATGCATGCTTTAAGGTACGATGAGTTCAAAAACAATGTTAAGCCTATATTTGAGTGTATTGTGTTTGTACAAGATGACCCAAAAACGAAAAAAATCGCAGTTAGCTCGAACTAGACGTTCTGTTTCTTCATGTATTCATGTTTTGATACTACCACTCCACCTGACAGATAATATCAGGCCAAACCTATCAATAGGAAGTGCAATTATACTGTGAGTGGACCCCCCCCCCCCCCAGTTTCCTCAAAAAACTGCCTGCTTCGACAATTTCAAAATTCAAAAGATAATTTGTCATGTTATATATATAATTGCCCATTATAAGAGTTGGAGAAAGTCGTGTGATTGTCTCATAACGGCCATTTTTTTGGTCTGTTTTAAGCACCCAATCTTTGGAATGTTCCAAATTCTATGAATGGCATTTGAATGGTTTTATGGATAAGCATCCATTATTTCACCGTAGACTCACAATAATTTTTCATATTATTACATTCTCTTGATGTTTTGAATTCTACTAAATAGAAAAAAAAAAACTGCTACCAATTTTTCACGGAAAATTTGAACATTGAAAATGTTTTATGGTATTTAATACGGCTTTTTATGTATATTTTAATTTCTTTCACTATTTCAACGAGTATATAGTATTAGAGACAGTTCCTATAACCTTATTAACCATAGCTAGTCATTAAAAATCACTACTTTCAACGCTCCCCTCTGCATCGTACAACACCTCCTACATTTTACCCCCACCATCCTCACTTGGTGTGACAGTTTTCTATGTCGCTTTTCATGTACGGTTTTCACCGAAAAGGTGCCGATAATAACCCATTTTCATTGTTAATAAATGGTTTCTACAAAGTGGTGCACGGTAAGTGTGTTTTTGTGAAAATTCCGACAAACTGTTAAAAAAAAAAAAAGAAATATTTTTTTGAAGTGATGACAGTTTTAAGTAAGTTGATTTTCTTCAAACTCAGAAAAAAAAGAAAGAAAAAAAGATGCATTAAACAGGCGGTAAGATCGAATATACACAGAAATTGCACTTTGCAGGAAAGTATAATGTTGCAGCTCACCAGAACTTATTTGAAATTAACTTCGATTTCGAAAGAAAAGTGATAATAGCTAAATATGCATATAAGGTGTGCAGAGTGGTAAAGAAAACTATAGTTTGTTCAGTTTTTGTATTATGGATTCTGTATCTTACGGCGCAAACATTGCTGAGAAACTCGATTCCTTATTTGTTTGTGATGAGCATTAAACAAATGCCGCATCCATTTTGCACAAAGCTTTCTCATACTGAGTATAAAATGTTCCGTATCCTTTCTTCTGAAATGCCTACAGCCTTAGCTATCTCATACACCTTTAATCGTCGATTATCTAGAACCATATTTTGTGAATCTACTCGATATTTTCTTCGGTAGTTGCAGTTTTTGGAGCTGTATAAAGACCAGGATTTGGTAGGCACAATAAAAGAAGGACGCCTGAAGTGGTTGGGTCACTTGGAAAGGATGGATAGTGCCCGCATTGTGAAGAGACTCTACGATGGGCATCCTGGAGGAGTGAGAAAGAGAGGAAGACCGAGAATAAGTTGGATGGAGGATGTGGAAGATGTTTTACGGTCTTTAGGAGTGAGGAGATGGAGAAGGAGTGCCCAGGGTAGATCGGAATGGCAGGAAATTGTAAAGGAGGCCAAGGCCCTACAAGGGCTGTAGTGCCAGGAAAGAAGAAGAAGTTGCAGTTTTTGGCCGTCCTTCATATAGATCATCTTCAATTGAGTATGTTATGTTCACGTTTAAACTCAGCAGCCCATGTTTCTACTGTTGATAACAAAGTTGCAGACTCCTTATACACTTTTGCACCAACTTTGGATGAATTTCTTTTGGTGGCGATAAACCACTCAAAACGAAGAATTTTATGACGAAACGGTATTCAAGTTTATTCATTTTGTACAAACACATAATTTGTACTTTAACAGCCATATAAAACAAATTATTTTTCTGATCAAATTCACTTTTGGTATTTACTTTTGCAACAAGTGTGCCCGACATTAGAAAACAGTAATTTCATTTGTACAGTGCCATCTGTGGGGCTAGGACGAGAACTTTTCACCTTGCCTTAGTATACATATATAATGGGAAAATTATTGACTCACTCTTCTTAAAACGATGATGTGACATTTCAAGTTTCAATCAACATTTTATTAAATAACTTTAATAACATTCATTAAAAATTCAACTGAAGTATACTTGAAAATTTCATAAAGTAACCATCAATCTCGGAAGTCTTATTAGTTTAGGATTTATTCAAATTTATTTTTACCTCATCTAATGTAAACTTTTGAACTGGAAATGTCATCATTTCACAATAGAAGTTCAGCTAGAAGTAAATCTATTCAAGATTATTTGAGTGTTATACTACATAATACTGAAAATAATGGAAGCCATTCAATTTGTTATTTTATATATGATTTCACTTTCCTTATTTTGATCTTCATATTTTAGCTAGTAGATTCAATTTATGTTGGTAAGTAAGAAATAATTATAATGTAAATAATGTAATTTTATCAATACTATTATTTTGGTTATCTCTTTAAGATTTATTTCTAGTTAAAATACTTATATTCCTGTCAGATTGGTGTTGTTTATTTTTATAATTATAAAAAACATAAGTTAAAGCAGAATATTATGATTAATAGCACTTCTTTTACGTAATTATAATTAGAAAGTGTAACTCCATCTAAATAACGAGCTGAAAGATTTATTTATATCCAATCTTTAGTACTTTCAATCCAGCAATTTCATACAAAACAAGATATTTAAAAAAAAGTATATGAGCACAGAAATCAAGTAAAACATTTCTATTTTCGTGGTGGTTGGTTTCGCAGTGCTGGAAAGCATCAGAGACATTTTCCGTGGTAGTGTGACATTTTCTAACTTAGTGTGTGTAAACTAAGTTTGCTCTGTGCAAGTCTGTGTTGTCACACTGTCTGAAAAACGCATCCTGAAGATGGGCGAACGCCCGAAACCGGTCGATGACCAAAAATGAAGCAGGCTACCATGGAAAATGTCTCTGATTTCTATTTTCTCTTACTTCTATAAGATGGAGGAAGTATTTGTCTTCACTCCAAGTTTTCGAAATTGGAATTTTGCAAAAAATAATTTTTGGGCCCCCCCCCCAAAAAAAAAATTGCGGGAAACTTGATACCACGTTTTAATAATAATAATAAAAAAATTTGTACCAGCTTATCAACTCTGTTATTTATACAACCAACATAGAATCCATCTTACTAGCTTAATTAAGACTTAAATCATAGAAAGGATTTTTGAAATCTTATAAAAAGTTAAATCTAATCTGAATGGTTTCATCATTTTCAAAATTTTTGTATATACCCCCCCCCACACAAAGATTTCAAGCTAAACTTCTATCGTAAATGATTTTCCAGTTCAAATATGTATCTTAGAAGAAAGAGGTTTTTTTTTTTTAAGGAGGGGGAAAATGCATTATGCATATCTGAGAGTAGTATTCCCAGATATGTGGGACTCTCACCCACTAAAAAACCCGAATCCTCTTTTCAGGCATTGGAACTGCACCCTGGGACTACTTATCGCAATGCATCAGGATGGTGCATCGTATTAAGGGCCCTTTCAGGCTCCTTTTCTTTCGATACTACTTTAAGCCAACAGTTGATCTAGCTGCTGCTATTTCTTTCGCCACAGCACCATCTGGACGAAAGATGCTACCTTGACCCAGTCATCTCTGCAGGAAAGTATGGTCTCCACGATGGATTCGGGTGTCCAACGGCCTACTTCCTACTCCAGACCGTTTCTCTCACTTGTCCATCTTTCGCACTCATAGAAAGTGTGGTGGGCAACATCGATAACTGAATCCCCGAAGAGACATGACGGATCACCCATCTTCCCCATCCTATTATATAGTTACGAGGTAAAATACCCGTGTCCCATATGGAACTGGGTAAGGTAGTAATTTACCTCGCCATGCCTTCTTTCCGCCCACTTAGCTGGGCTTGCAACCAGTTTAGCTGTCCACCTTCATTGGCTGTCCGACCGTTCCTGCCTGGACCGAATGGTGTAAACGCCTGGCATTACAGGGAGGTTACATATTGCAAGTGGTAAACATGTTAAATCTTATAATAATAAAGCTTTCCAGTTTTCATGGAATTTTACGAAATTTTTTTGAAGACGAATTTATATTTATAAAATGCTTGAAATTAGAAATGTCCTTTCATTGTTCAGAGCGTTAATAATGGTCCGGTTCTAAAAAAAAAAAAAAAATGGGATATAATCATAACTTCGAATTATAAAATCCGAAATATAAAACTTAACTACAATTATCATTCTATAAAATGTAACTTTAAACTCTAATACAATCAGGATTTATCCTGAATAGTATAACTAACTGATTGAACAGATAGGAATACTAGTATAATGAATGAGATCTAAAATTTATTCAACTGTGTATAACGTTTTGTTTGATCTAATAAAATTTCACAAGTTAATATTAATTAGAAACATTAATTATATGCAATTTGTTTCGATTTTTTGTTTTGTCAAACACATGGACAATATAATATTGGATAACGAAGCCTAAAAAAGCGGAAGGGAATAGCTGTGTTTTTTTTTTTTTTTTTTTTTAATCAATTGCGAGCTCATCCCAGCCCGCAAACTATTCATCCATCGCAGTCGACTTTACTGTAAACAGAACTGTTTCTATATATACATAATCACTAAATAAACGAGGGATGGGCACTCAAAAGTGCACATAAGCGAACAAAACAACTAACGCATCCTAGACTAACTACAATATAACCTAGTACACATACAAACCTCACACAGTCAATAAATACAGTCATACCTTGTCATACATCCATACAAGACTAACCTAAGGAACCTCTCAGTACTCGATATTCCTGAGAGATCATATAAAATTCTACAGTTACCCGAATCTAACGCACACAGACTATAGACAAGCAATAAATTACTATCACACAAAACATTTACTCCACCTACGCCGCGACAGAGCAGATTCTGCAAACCTTTTGAAGGCATTATATGCCGTCTCATTTTCAAGAAGCAAGGGCAGAGTGTCATTGCTAAAGTTAACATGAAATCCAATTCCACGCCACAAAGTTTGTGCGGAGTTCTTCATAGAGCTCACAGTCTAAAACTATGTGTTTAGCGGTCTTCTCTTCGCTGCCACAGCGACATCGACCCTCACTCACCAGCCCCATTCTAAAGCACTTGTCATTTATCTGCCCATGCCCGGTTACAAGTCTGGAGACAGCATATGAAAAATCCGTTGGGACTATTCTATGACCAGCCGTCGCGTCTGGAAGATACCTATAAGTTGTCCTTCTCTTCGCAGAACTCGTCCATAGCTAAGTGGTCCATAACTAGACTTCTACGCGGAGGTCCCGGGTTCTAGCCCAACTGTACTACGCTTAGATTTTTTTCTTCCTAGGAGCCTCTACAGCTCACTGTCTGGTGATGGACAGTGTTGTCTGTAGCGAGAGAACACTGTCTGGAAGCCGGCAGTGCACTGAGAAGGCTACGGGCGCCAATGACCATAGATGCTGACGCGCCTTAAATTAAAAAAAAAAAAAAAAAAAAAAAAAAAAAAAACTGATTTATGGATGAACATTACTACCAAGAATGTTTCTCCAACAATTTTATCTCTTTACATTTTAACATCTACTAATTTTATTTATAACACTATTCCATGAAAATTGATTTAAGCCGTATTCTAGGAAAACTCCTCCAAACTTCAAACTTTCCTCCAATGTAATTTTCATTATAATCTAAAGTTTCCACTTATATTATTAATGGCAATAATAATTTTAATAATAATTACATGTATAAAGCAAAGTTAACAATTAAATTGTGAACATTGCAAAGTAAGAGGAAATCATAGCTGTAAGTGGTTTATTTTTATCAAAATACTGATATTTGAAAAAAAATATTTACATTTAAAGTTTCATCTATAAATACGCATAATTAATAACCTTATTAATTTTTTAATGAATTCAGGACGAAAAAATCACGTAGAGTTTTTCTAAAAAAAAAACTTGGTTTTTGTTAATAATGCGGGAAAAAATATAGAAATAATTCCTGTGAGTGGCAAAAAATCTACTAAAAAAGATAACTACTTTTTGAGTGTTTAAAAAAAAAAATTAAGACAAATTAAATATGTCATCTAATTGTTTATTGTTTTTTTTTTTATTATTGATTATATTATGATAATGGACTATTATTATTCTAAAAGTTAATACTTTTCATATTTTCCTTCTACAATAAATATTTGAACAATCTATAGATTTTAATGTAAAGTTTTAAAATTGATAAATTTTTTTTAAAAAATCTATATTTATACGAAAGTATTTTTATTTTAAATATACTGTTTAAAAAAAATGGTTATTCAATATATTGAAATAAAAATATATTATTAATAAAGAGTTATTCCTAATGTGGCATAAAGCAAATAAATAAATAAATTCACACACTTATTAATAAAGAATAATTACTATACTAATTTAAGAAAAAAAAAAAAAGTTAAAAGTAAATCTGTTTACCTGTGAACGAGTATCTATAGTGAAAATTGACAGGGAGAAGGTGGCTGTAGGTCGGCTGACGTTGGACTGGTCTGGCCCACTTCGGGCTGCCACCCTTAAAACCCTACTCACGCAAACCCCCTTTTAGGTTCCGACTAATTATAAACATCAAGCATGGCCTGTTGCTCTTTGCCCAGAGTATGACCTAAACCATTATATACATTTCTGTTTACATTCACCTGTATTAAAAAAACCACCTGTATTATTTTACTTTTAAACATCTATTAATAAAAAAAAAAAAAAATTAGACTTACCTTTAATTCTTTTTTAAACATTTTTTTTGACATTTATTTTAAATAATACTTTTTTATTATTGTTTTTACCTACTTTGTACAAGGTGTTGCAATCTGAATGGATGAATTAACACACTTTCCGATCGTCTTTCACGTAATTAAATATACTGGGATTTAACAAAGAATCTGTATGATTCTTTTCCTCTTAATCCATAACACTACTTTACTAAAAGTTAATTTATTAAACACTAGTTTACCATAAATGTCTTATTAGATACCCATTTTACTTACAGTTTATGTTTGTATCAGCTTGTGGAAGATCGACGGGATTTGTGAGTGATAAAAGAAATGACTTAGTTGAACCTAAAAATTCGGGCTATACATCACTACTTTGAAAAGGGCCTCAAACGCCGCTTCCGAAATTAATGAAGTAGAGAGGGACGGCTCTCTACGATCACAAGCTGCACAGATCTAGTTCAAACAATTTATAGTGAGTGATATGAGCCTAGATCCTTAAATCAGGCTTCATCCTTAGAATCAGAACTTCTGGCGACAGCTGTGGAGGTGGATCCTTCCAGAAAACTTTTAAATAAATTAGGCGTGTTCATCATAAACCGCCACCTGTGAACGGCCGCCATAGTCCCCAGAAGTTGCCGAAAAATCCACATCAATTTATGCCCCAAAAAGCTGCCGAAATGCCGAATTAAAGCCTGTAAAATCCTTCTTCATAACCCGAGTGATTTTCGTTTCATGAAAAGTATTATTTTACTTGCGATGAAAAGTGGGTTTATTTCGACGACGAACGAACAAAAAGAATAGATTAGATCAGGCCATCCAGCTGTACCTTCCTCCGAAGAGAAAATTTTTAAAAAGCTGTCCGTGGATCTACGAAAGTATCATTCATTTCGATTTGGTTCCTGACGGTTTTGCTATTACGTCCGAACTCTATTCTACCCAAAATATCCCTCTTGAGTTAACTGAAATAGTTTACTCCTTCAACAAGACAACGCAAGGCCGCACACGTCACGTCAAACATTCTCAGCAACCTAGATTTCAATTTTGAGCTCCTTCCTCACGCAGCTTACGCCCTAGATTGGGCACCCTCTGATTACCATTTCTTCCGCTCCCACTTTTTACATGGTAAAAAATTTACAAATACTGAGGGAGTAAAAACGGCCTCCATAGATAGCTCCAGGTATCGGAAGGATATCGAATTGTTAGCTTCAGATGGGTTCAAGTTGTAGAAAATGATGGCCAGTATTTGGAGAAATAAGCTTAGTAGGTTAGTAGCTAAACAAACAGAATGAATAATAACAATAAAATAAAGAAATTACAATAATTAATATAAAAGAAAAATACAAAAAATAAACTATAATTAATGCAATATATAATGGAATAATATAATAGTGCATTGGGAGAATAGTATAATGGAATCTTCTTCTAAGATATTCATCATTAGCGCTGGGAACTCACGTCGCTGATACCGGCCGCATCAGCGCTACGCTCATCTTCAACGAATTCTTAGCTTTTCTGTCACGCCCACGAGTTTGGTAACGAACGAATGGGCTAAAATTTACAGGCATCAACCTTTTGGGATATTATCCGTCATAGCATAATTCTTTTGTTGATTCCCACAGATTTCTTATTTTTATCCATCGTCAGAAGGAGGCTATCATATTCGTGTAGAGAATTGACTTCAACTTGAAGTTTCTATCAGCTTCTCTCAATGATTGATTGTTTTTATGTGAAAGGTTATATTAATAGATTAGATTAGATTCGAACGGGGAGGGCGAGCCTCATTCCACTGCGACCTACAATAAGGGGACTATTGTGGATCTTCTAAAATTATAGCACATCCCTCAGCTTCGCTCTCTTAATCAGGCCTAGCTATGCCTAGCTGAGAGCGGCTCGTCATAAAGCTCATGGCTTCGGGATAATTTGTCCCCAGTTGAAGAAACCTTGTCCTAGCCACGCCGGTACGCTCACAAAGGATGTGTGGTTGTGTGGTTTTCTCCTCGGTCTTGCAGAATCGGCATAACGCGTTATCCGCAAGTAACAAGTGGTGCATGTGCCTATTTAGCCTACAATGCCCTGTTAGTAGACCCACTATTAGCCTTATATTCCTTCGGCTATGACTCAGTAGATCCTTGGTAAATTTAGGCAAATGTCTCTTAATAAAGAGTTTTGCCTGCCTCTGTCTTGGTGTTCTCTCCCACCAGTGCAGACGCTGTACTTCTATCTAACCCTTGATAGAAGTTTGACAACCCGCAGAAGGGTTCGGGGCCTACAAAGGTATCCTTCGAACCTTCCCTCGCCAGGACATCCGCCCTTTATATTAATAAGTTTTATGTGTATAGAATCTTTTTTTTTTTTTTTT
>JAAEAF010011667.1:0-49625 GCA_011037195.1 Triatoma infestans | reverse complement strand
AAGACTATGTGCTTGGATTTGTGTAAATTAACCTTGATTCTCCACTTGCGGAGCCAGGGTTCGAGGACACTGAGGTGGGTTTGAAGATGGCGAATATTAGAGGAAAGGATAGGCGTATCATCAACATAGGTGAATGTAATAGTGTTAGGATGTAATGGGAGATCAGCCGTGTATGCTGTGAATAAAAGAGGAGCAAGTATGATCCCCTGTGGGACGCCAGCGAGGATGGGAAATAAAGGAGAAAAGGAAGTGCTTTGGAGGCAACCAGGAAATGGCGATCGGAGAGATATGATTTAAGGATGAGGTAGTAAGTGGAGGGGAGGAGTTTCCACAATAAACCCGGATACCAAACCCGATCGAATGCCTGGCAGAGGTCAAGAAAAACTGCCGGGCAGTAATGTTTCCGCTCAAGGGAGGTATCGATGATGTCTACAACTCTATGTGCCTGTTGGATGGTAGAGTGACAGTTACGGAAGCCAAAATAATAATAAACTTAATTTCAAAAAAAAAAAAAATGCAGCAGTCGGACAGGGTAAACAGTTAAATTATGAAATCTTACGAAATAGTTTTTATGCGTTAGAAACTATAATTGGATAAAAATGCTGCAGATACATCTTCACCAACGCATAATTTAGAGGTCACAGTGCAGAAGTGAAAGTATACTTTCTTAAAATAAGACATATATAAGTAGGTTAAAGAGGCATGAAATATATATTACAACATTCTTTGAAAATATATCTTTTTCACCAGAAATTAGCTGAATCATTTGAACTTTTACTTGATAAAAAAAATTGTACAACTATGTACGTCTTTTTTTTTTTACACGTCTTGTATAGACGATAGAATTGTATACTACATTGAAATGACACATTATTATAATTATTATTAATGGTGGGTGCCAGAAGGCGCAGGACCTAAACTAGTATGGGGCTCTTATCCCACCCCCCCCAAGAAGGAAAAACAAAACAAAAAAAATGTTTCTCCTAAAAAGACTCCCCCAGCAATCTACCAATCTGAATAGAATATCTCAAGATATCTTTAAACTCCAACAATCCAAAACATTCCCTTAATAGTGTTGCTCTCTCGAATATGCGAAACGAAAACATTGCCCTAGATAATGACCCACCGCTCCCCCCTCCCCAACAATTCTATCGTCACAATTCCGATTCTGCCTATTTTGTGTAAATTACTGGCTACTTAAATGTGTCTAACACCTCATAGAACTATCAATTTTATTTATCTTTATTTATCTTTTACCTTTATTAAAACTTATAGCCTTGTGACGTGACATATATCCATGTTTCGCCATTGCTTCTCCAATTTCCGATACCTCCTGTGTCGCTAAATTGGTGCTTGTGACGGCTACTATTGGCTCGAGGAAACGGTTATGAGGATCTAATCTTAGCTAACTGTCCGCCCTCTTATTGCTCACCGTACCCAAGTGTTTGGGTATCCAGAAGAGCTTCTTACTGCTGTTAGAAAAAAGTATTGCTGTCGTGTCAAATTTTCGAAATTGAGTGTTAGAAAATCGTAAGTACGTGCTTTGAAGTCCTTCTCTCTTCTCCAATCCACTCCTACCATTCAGCAGCATTCAGTGATACCAAAGATTTCGGACTGGAAATCAGTGGCCATACCACATTGAGCCACAGATCTTTTTTTGTTCAGTCCCTACAGCCAACCTCCTGTTCCACTTTCATTCTGTCTGGATCCATAATGCCATTATTTTCCACCATTGGCCCTTTGAGAATGTCCTTCCCCATACTTACTGCTGATACTGATCTTATAATCTCTCCCCATTTCTTACACGTTACATTAATTTTGGAGAGAAGTTGGTTCGCTTACCTTATATTACCTTCAATCTTAGTATGACTTCCCCTAAAAGTTCTTATCCACTCTCCTTTGCATCTCATCCTAAGATGACCTTTTGTTGCCTCCCCTACAACCGGTAGTTGTAGAAGAGTGGTAGTATAGCTTAACATTACCTTCCTCTCCAGCATCATCCTTAAATGAATTTTCTCCGAAAAATGTTACAAATAAAAGTTGTAGCTCTTTGTATGATTATTTAAAGAAAATTGAACTGTTTTCGAAATAATTTTTTTTGTCTTTTTAATTAAGGCGCGTCAACATCTATGGTCATTGGCGCCCGGAGCTTCTCAGTGCACTGCCAGCTCCGGACAGTGCATGTTCTCTCGTTTACAGACACCACTGTCCACACCGGGACAGTGAGCTGTATAGGCTCCTAGGAAGAAAAAATCTAAGGGTAGCACAGCTGGACTTGAACCCGGGTACTCCGCGTGGGAGTCCAGTACGCTAACCACTTAGCTATTCCCTTCCCTGCGAATTTACTGAATGTTTTTTTTATCTTCTTCAGTTTTTAGTGATTTTCTCGAAAACAGCTCCAAAGATTTTCTCCAGACTTCTTATATTATCTATACACCTTAATGCCTATCACTTTTATCTGAAACAAATTGCTTTTGGGGTTATTCTGGAGCAAAAATAGCGTTTGATTTTCCTCTAAAGTCTCACTACGAAATACGATATATGGTTTTGCAAAAAATCGGTTAACCGGAGAAGTGTGATTTCATACTCAAGGCATCTCAAGACATTTCTGATAAAAACTGAATCTGCAAAAATTGCAAATAGACAGAATAGGCGGTGCTGGTTTAGTGTGCGCTCTACCGGCCATAATGATATCTACCATATAAAATATGTACTCTACCTTTACTCCATTAATTATAAACCTTCTTTTACATTCGTATCAGTAAATATAGCCATCTCGCCACAATTTTCTCGCCAACTTGTATCCAAAACTATCTCTATATTTACGTTAGGGCAACTGATAAAAAAAAAATGTCAAAGTTAATGGAAATTAATTTATTTTATAATTATTACATTAACTGCAATAAAAAGAAAGTAATTTGAGTGTTTCACACCAGATTTTATTTGTAGGTAGGCAGCCATGTTGCAAAATAGTGGACAATTGACTATATGAATAATTCCTATATTTACTTTCTATAAAAACCACCAAAGGTCTTTTATATGCCCCACTAACATTGTTACTGGGATTGGCAGACCTGTTTTATTTAAAGCTTCTTATATAAACGGTAGCAAGGTTTTGCTAGCGTGAGAGCAATTTTTGCAACTTTAGTTTTTATCAGAAATATATATGTCTTGAGGATACCTTGATTATGAAAAAGTGTTTTATATAGAAATTGGTATATATATATAATATAATATATGAATCGAAAGAATGTATCACTTTACTGACTAGATTTACTTTTGTGATTTTTTTTTCGTAAACTTTTACAATTAACATTTTCTCAGGGAAATTCATTTAAGGTATGTTCTGGTGGAACAGGGTGGTGACATTGCTTACCTCTAAAGTGCCATTTTAATATATTGTACGACCCTATCATAAACATAATATTAATAAGTATGTAATGTGTGGCCATAGTTCCAAGTTTGAAAAAAATCGGTTAGGCGGAACTGTGAAATAGTAATCTAAGTTGCACCAAGTAAATCAAAACTATGTAAATTTCGGACGTGTGAATGTTTAGACAACAGATTTGAATTTTATTATTTTTCCCTGCTATAGTTAGAGGAAGTGTTAGGACTGTATCAAAATTTTGTAATTGAGCTTGCATCAGAAAATATATATTTTAAAATCCTCTGAATATGAATAAAAAAAAAAAAAAAAATCTAATGTGAAACGATCATACGACTTTCTTTTACTCTAAATTAATACAATTGAATCAAGAAATTTTTCAAAAATTACAATGTTTATTAATTGGGCTAGCCATAAAAATAATGGTGGGGATTTTACTTGAATACCTTACCAGCTTTTATGTGGAGCGCTCTAATGTTAAAATTGAGAAAGTATGGGTAAATTTAAATTTAAACTAACTGACAAATCTCTCCAATACCCAAATAAAATTCATATATTTCTTTTATGTAACAAGCATTTCCAATTGTAAACAATATCATTGTAACCGTTTTCGAGAAAATTCCCCCCAAAAAAAAACCTCTTACTTTAGAGTAAAGCAAGACGCTACTGTTCCCCCAAAAATAAATTGTCGGGGAAAATATTACAAATAAAAAGTGATAGGAATATACGTGTAAATATAGTATACGAAGTTTAAAGACAATCGTTGGTGCCTTTTTCAAGAAAATCACAAAAAACTAAACTTTTAACCAAAAAAAATAAATAAATAAATAAAGTTGACTTCCGGTTGATAGATGAAAAGTACGTTATCTGCCAAAGTTCCTCAACGGATGTACCACTATACTGAATGTTTTTTTTTTTTTCACTTTTTATGATTTACTCCATAAAAACACCGACGAATTTCATTAAATTTGGTATAATAACAATAAAGTTTGTCAATTTGAAAAGTGGAGTAAACGAAATTTCTGTGAGTGTTTCACACCAGACATTTTTCCATATTCCAATGGACATTAGAATATGTTAATAATACACAAGGAAACATAATTTTCTAAAAATTTAAAATACGATCCATGCAATTTTTCTCTCACAGCAGATAAGAAAAAGTAATAATGTTTATGTAAAAATAAAAAACTAAAAAAAAATAATAAGAAAAAATTTACTTACTGCGTTAAAATATCTCCAAATAACTTAAATACTAAATAACTAATAAACCAAATATAAAGAGAATCTTTTTTTAAATGAACCAATTTACAGTTTTAATGTCAACAAGAAATGTTGTAAGAGTTTTAAATTACAATATGATTATTGTATAAGTGGGGGGGGAAATAGCAAGTTTAATTTCCTACAAATACTATATTGTTAAGGTTTAATAATTAATTTAATTTATATATAAAAAGGAAAATAACAATAATCATTTACTTTATAAACAAAAAAAACTAAAAAAAAAAAAAAGATAAATTTATCAATAAACCTGTTTTAAATAAACAATACCTTTCTATGTGATAAAATTTGATAAATATTAAAATAAAAAAAACAATTTTAAAAATAAAAGTAGGTTTATACAAAAAAATATTATTAAAATACTACTGCATAATGAGAACTTTTTTTAACTATAAACGGCTTAGTTTGAACCACTGTGCGTGCACTTAGATAAACTTAGGTGTATGTGGGAATTTAAAAGCAATAGTACACAGGATCGGCTTTGTCTAGTGGGAGAGTGCATAAAATATCAAGTGTAAACAAGTGAAGGTTACAATTACTATGAGGCAAGACTAACCTTCTTCAATATATATCTTCTGGCATTTAGATTAAATTGGAATCTTTTTTTTTTTATTTTTTCACCATTAAATAGTGATCAACTAAATTTTATATCAAAACACTCTGTGGATCAAGTTTTCGTTGCACAATATCTCAAAAAAAAAAAAAAAAAATTAAAAGAATTTTTAAATACCGTAAATAATTTCAATAGCCTCCATAGCATGAGTATCTTCATCAGATACATATTTAACTTTCATATCTCCTTTTTAATATCTTCATTATTCATTATTTAAAAAGGGAACCAATTTCAGATTTATGCAATTGATTTTCTCTTACTGCATTTTTACATAGTTTTGATTAATTATCATTGAATATGTACGCATGTTGTTTGGGATGGAAGCAGGTTTTGAAAGTAAAACAACAGATAAATACAGTTGCTATAAGCCGTGTAATTTAATGTAAACCGAAACAAGATAGTTATGAGAAAACAATTAATAGATGGATGTAGAAATATTATAAACACGAACGGACAGTCAAAGTTCTTTACATAAACACACCCGGTAACAGATAGAGTTACAAATATAATTAGATTGTGTGAAGTAAGAATACTTATTTTAGATATAAGGAAATACACTCACACACAGAGATACCGGATGAAGCGCGGAGAATTTCCTGCTTAAAATTCCCGCTCAATATATGTGCAGTTGAAATATAATTAGGCAAAAAAAATGTCATATTTCCGGTAAACCATTTCCTTGAAACTCGGGAATTTTTGCCACATATTAAATTCTTATTAATATTTATAGACGCTAGAATAAGTTTTTTTTTTCAACAAAATCGTTTGAGGCGTTTTCAAGAAAACAGCAAAAAAAAAACTTCAAAATCTAATTAATAAAGTGATTCTTCAAATTAACCAAAACCTTATGGCCGCGTCCCCTGGTAGTAACGAAATATCAAGTTTCAGCTTTCTGCGTTTTCCGGTTTCGAGTCATAGTGACCACAACACGCACACACAAATAGAACCAATTTCTTAAAAAAAAAAAAAAAAAAAAACACTTTCCGGACTAAATTTCATAAATTATATTTCCCTTACAGAAGTATGAAAAAGTTAAGCGACCTACTGAGCCATAGCCGAAGGGATATTAGGCTACTACTAGTGGGCCTATTAACACGCAATTGTAGGCTGAATAGGCACATGCACCAATAGTACTTGCCTACTGCAGGACCGAGGAGGAAACTCCGGTACACATTCTTTGTGAGTGTGCCGGTTTGATGAGGACAAAGTTTCTTCAATTTGGGACAAGCAATCCCGAAGCCACGAGCTTCATGATTAAGAGGGCGAAGCTGAAGGGTGTGCTATAAGCCCAGGGGATCCACAGTAGACCTCTTAATGCAGGTCGAAGTGGTGCAGGCTCGCCCTCCCCGTCTGACAATCTAATCTAATGATAATGTTAAATACAAGAATTGGATGTGAAACACTCACAAGACTTTCTCTTCCTCTAATTAATACAATTTAATAAATTAAAGCATTTTCATTAAAATTGCATTGTTTAGTTGGACAGGCCCCCCATAATAATGGTAGTGGGGATTTTACTTGTATTATTATTAAATCCGGGCGCCTATCGGCCTGGGCCCTAAGCCTATGTGGTGGCTTTTATCGCCCCGACTTTCTCCCCAAACCATCCCTCTAGTTAATCTCCCCCGGTAGTTTACCGGCTTGTCTACAATAACCTAAAAGATCTTTCAGCTATTTTAATTGTATTCCTGAGCACCCCTTATGTAATGAAGTGCTCTATTTTAAAATCGAGAAAACATGTGTAAATTTAAATTAAAACTAACTGACAAGACCTCCATCAATTTTTTTGAGAAAAATATTTCAAAGTGGTAACTTACTTCTATCTACGTTTTCGAGAAAATTCCCCCCCCCAAAAAAACCTATTCTGCATTTTCGGATTTATTCAATCTTTCAATTCTAAAAATACTTCTGTGTATTAATTATATAGGTGGTAAAACCATATATTAATAGTGAAGAGATACTTCAGAGGAAAGCATGACGCTACTGTTCCACCAGAACTCCCCAAAAAATCAATTTATCTATGTAGTATACGAATTTTGAAGAAAATTATTGGAATCGTTTTCGAGTAAATCACGAAAAATTGGAAATACCATTCCAGTTGATGGATTTTGCCGGAAATCTTTGTGGCTGATGTGGTGGTATCGCCTAAATGGTATTTAAAGTTTGAGCTTCTTGAGCCTTTTGGTTTTTGAGATATTCTGTTAACACACACATACACACACACACACACACACACATCCAGACCATTCGCTAAAAATATTTTTTTTTTTTTATTCAGCGGACTCCAAAACATGTATTTCCGGTCTATAACTCAATTTAGAAAATCTAACAATATCACAATACTAAAGTAAAGGGTATGAAAGCTTAACTAATTTATAGGGACCATGAAGAGATTTTAACTTACAATAAATACCATGGCTGAAGTTAAGGAATTTATTTACTTCAGTATCTAAAACATTAAAGTTAAATATTTAATTTTAGAGGCAGTACACTAATCTAATTATAACTTATCCAAGACTTTTGTTTATTATTTCCTTCTTATATTAATATCTTACCTCTTTAATTTTGTTTGGATTTATATTTATATTTTTGTTATTATTATGTATACATTTATTTATTTATTTGTATCTCTTTAGATGTATATCTTGTTTGATGAAAATTAGATTTATCGAATGGGCGACATTTTTTTTTGCTTAATTATATTTCGGATGCGTATATGTTCATTTTCAGTTATATGTGTAATTTGGAACTGGATAATATCTGTACAAATAAATAAAAATGAGAACATTGTAAATTGCAGTAAATGAGGGCTTTACAACAGCTTTTTTTTTTTTTTTTAATTGAATTACTAATCAAAGGTAAAGTAAAACGGATATTTCATATATTGTAACCGAATATTATTAAGGACAAATGTCTCCAATTGTATTCAAACCAGACTTTCTTATTTACTATATAAAAGCTAATAAAAGTTAAATATTGTATATATATATATTGAAAAATCGCTACCAATGATATTTGGTTTAGGAACAACCTTCAGATTCGACTCTTAGATTTCCTACAAAACCATTCACCAAAAAGTTAATCCTTTTTTTTTTTCTGATTGGTTGTTTCAGTTTTAAATATCTTGAAAATAGCTAGAATGAGTTTCTTTAAACTTTGCTTATACTTACTATGCCTAACATTTTTATTTGTACAAATTTTTCCATGGTTTATTTTTTAATGATCGGGGGGGGGGGGCAGGGAGCGGTGTCCTACAGGCTTGCTTCCAAAGTACTATGTTAAAATAAGTACGGATGCCTTAACTATAAATAATTCAGAAGAGAAGGAAATACATGTAATAAAGATTAAATTAAAGAAAATCGATCAACAGAATGTGGTTTTGTTATAAACTGACGTTTTGCCCATATTGCAATATACTTGTTCAGAGTAGTGTACATGATTGGCTGGCAGGTAACGTTGTCTAAGTATCCCGATCCACTGACCTTCTGCCAAAGTTTAAGAATCATATTATATCCTGAAATGCTCACAACTGCTGGTCCGGTGCTTACAATAGGCGTGCTCCCAACCAGGATGACGTAAGAGGAGACTAAAGGACCGCGCTCCACTTGGCCTCTCGCCTTTTCTTTTCTACTCCACTACTTTGCTATTTATTTCCCAATGCTCTTCGATGGACACACCAACGGCTTATCTATTGGATTCCTTGGGCTTTCAGGACATCATATTCTTCTTCCAATCAAAAGTACCCAAGTAATTCCGTAATTCCACCCCACATCCTTACTTACAGGTACGATGTCGTTTTGATCTTCGACTGTGGTTTGTTGGTTCTACAACAAAATTTTTTACCTTCTTTTCTTTTCCTATCCCATTTTATTCAATCTATAGGAAAGGAGTGAGAAGAATCGACTCATAGCACTTTTTGGGAAATTTGACGATTTTTTTTAAGTTTGCCCCAGGATTTGCTGAACAATGGAGTCGTAACTATCTCTCGACATCAAGCCTGTCCTGACTCTTGCCTGACCGGGCAACTCTTCTACTTCTTTCCGAATCGCATGTTAGTTTCCTTTGAATCCCTAGGAAGCGTCATCTGCAGTGTAGGGACATCACAACCATTTTTCGATAGTGTGAGAGAAATAGTCATCAATTTTCCACCCCACTTTCTTCCCTGGGGGTTATAATTCTTTAGTCTTAGACCATGGTGTTGGAAGTGTTAATCATTAACTCCTTAACTTTTTTGCCTTTTCTAATCCTTGTTGTTCAAATCTTGTAGGCGAGATAGCCGTAAGGGCTCTGACATTTTATTCATTAATCAGATAGCGTTGATGTAATAGTGTATTCGGGAAAGACAATGGGCCCTTGTGGATTAGCACGTAAATGAAATAGCAAGTTTCAGCTTTCTGTGATATTTTTTTTTTTTGAGTTACGCTGGCCATACATACAGAAACACATATATACATACTAATTTCTATTAACCAATTTTTTCGTGCACAGGTGCTTCAGAACATGTATTTGTGAGAAAAACTCATAATAGCGTAAATTGGAAAATTTAATTGTAATTTGTCTTCCGAGAAAGCTTGAAGGTCCATAACTCGTTTAAAATGGATATATCTCCTTTAATATTAAAATAAATAAATAAATAAATAAATAAAATAAAATAAACAAAAGTTGTTAAGGAGAGCATTGAAATGCAATCCTTTCCTGGCCAATTTCAACATCTACATTCTAAACAAAACAATGAAGTAAACACAATTAAGAAACAGCTGTATAAGGAATTAAAAAATGTCAACAAAAATTAACAAAAGTATAAATTATTTATTCTTTGTTGTTTTATTTAATTATTTTAACCAAAAATATAATACAATTAAAATAATTATCTTACACAAACCAATATATACGTCATTGGATTTTGAATTTTTGCAACAATATGCATTTTAAACCAATTTAAGACGGTGGACGGTAAAATTTAAAAATATATTTTTGTTTATTTGTCTAAGAGTAAACTTTTACTGCTACAAGAGACAGCATTACATGATCACTTCACATTTTAGATATAGAGTTATCACCGGGAATACATATACAATTTAAATCGTCTTTATAGATTGATTTATTTATATCGTTTTACCCAGTTATAAATTTCACCTATAACTAAAAATGTATATAATATGTGAATCCGAAATAAAATTAGGCAAAAAAAAAAAATCGTACTTTCGATAAACCCTTCAAACTCGATATTTTAGCAACTCGAACTCTTATTAAATTATTATTAAGACGATGGAATCGTATAATATACTGGAAATGGCACTCTAGAAGAAAGCTTAACTTCATTTCTCCCGCAAAACATCGCTTTATAAATGAATTTACCCGAATTAGTGTTTTAAATGAAAATTGAAACTATTTTTATGATTAATTAATCATACACTAAGTTTAAAAGAAATCGTTGGAGCCATTTTTGAGAAAATCGCAGAAATCTATTCGGTAAAGTGGTAATTCCGGTCGACCAAATTTGATCAAAACCTTATTTCCGTTTTAATGGCCTCATAGAACGTTATTTTTATTATTATTATTTTTTTAAGCAAGGACACACCACTGGGCGTACCTGAGTTCGTGCTCATTCTAGCCAGCAACTATTCATCTATCGCGACAGAATTTGCTATAAACAGAACTACTTCTAGATACACATAAATAAGTAAATAAACGAGGGACGGGCACACAAAAGTGTGCAAAAATGAACATAAAAACTATGTTTTACTAGACCAACAAGAAAAATACCCACTTCAACAGAATATAACCTAGCACATACATACAAACACCAAACAGTCAATAAATACAATCATACCTTACACATGCATACTAGTCTAGTCTAAGAGTCCTCTCAGTTGTACTCCGATATTCCTGAGATGTCTACTAAAATTCTACAACTACCCGGATCTAACGCACACAGATCACAGACAAGCAATAAATTACTATCATGCAAAACATTCATTTACTATGCCAACCCAAGAGAAACTTCCCCCATGACATACGCCGCGATAGAGCAGATTCCGCAACCATGTGGAAGGCATTATATGCAGTCTCATTTTTTAGAAGCGAGGGCGGAGATTTTCATAAAGCTCACAGTCTATTATTATTATTTATCTGTGGGGAGGGACAAACCGTACGCTATCCAAAGCCTCAGTGGGCCCATATAGCTACCCCCAAAAAAAACAACAATAAACCGGGTCTAGAACAAAAAATCAGACCCGGATCTAATCCATCTAAGATTCACCGCACTCCGAATAAATCGGACATAATCTTAAGCGGAAATAGCCTAAGCTCTTCCAATGGTCCTGAACCTATTTCCTCACAGCCCAGGCAATCAGTCATAAGATGGATGGGTGTTTCCTCCTCTGACTCACAGACTCTACAAAATGGACCGGCATGAGCCCCATTACGTAGAGATGTCTCCTTAAACCTCAATGTCCATTAAGAGATCCAACCGGATGCCTGAGCGAGTTCCGTGGGAAAAACACAGCAACGCCTCACTAATGGCCTTGTCCGGACCTCCGATAAGCATTTTGCACTGCCGAAAACCAACTGAGCTAATCCATAAGGATGAGCCTGACTGACATGTGCCAGAAGACACGCCCACAGCAGGCTCGGGACCAATGAAAAAAGGAAGAGAGGCGCCTAATTGGGGCAAACCTATCCACTTCCAATTTCCAAAAATTCCCATGTGACCTGGCACCCAGACTAGAAGCACATCCTTCAAAGAAGAAAGCTCTTCCAGTCTTTAGAACATTCTAACACCAACCTGAAAGTGAAGACACATGAGCTCAGCGCCTTCAGCGCAGCTTGGCTGTCCGAGCAGATACAAACACTTTTAAAGTTAGTGTTACGTACTTCTCATCCAAGACAGAACAAAGAATAGCATAAACCTCAGTCTGCAAGACTGTAGTCCATTCACCAAAAGATACTGCCAAATGATCTCCGGTCTCAAAATAGACCGCAGCTTCAGACCTACCATCCATTCTGGAACCATCTGTGTAACACCGGAAGTAAGTTATCAGATATCACACAAGACGGACCCAATTTTGACCAATTTCACTGCAAGGCTTGCGAGGGAACTTCCTCTAGCGAGAACCACCAGGACTTCCCTTCCCCACGACACAGGTATCCACAGACGGCAAACATGTGGGTGGCACCAGCACGTGCTACTGGCGTGTAGGAATGTAATTGTGTAGGTGTACGATGTTAAGGCATTTAGGTGTAAGTGATGCAGCATGAACCCCCCCACACAGGCTTCGCAGCGAAAGAATTCGCCGCAAGAGATTCAGGCCGCACATAAAATATGGTGACCCAAACAGAGGGCAGAAAAGTTTCTACCAACTCACACTCCTGACGGGGCACCGCTGCACTTGTTAGTCTGTAATTGTAGCTGAGGAACGTGGGAGTGCTAAGTTCCCAAATAGCCCGAAGGCTACCCTCTGCGTTGGCCATCTACGCTTCCACAAAAGTGGAGCGCAGATGTTTCCAGAGCCGCGACGAGGACGCGCTGGATGGACTTGAATGAGGCTCCGCGACAGACTATCCGTCTCTAGAAACACAGAGAAGTTTCACCTTATGTGAGTAAAAATACTCCCTTAAACCATTTGGCTCCAAGCTCACAGTCTAAGACTATACGTATGTTCGGCGGTCTCCTCTTTGCCAAAACAGCATCGACTATCTCTCACCAGTCCCTGTTCTAAACCATTATACCACTGGTATACGAAATAGCAAGTTTCAAATTTTCAAGTTTCAACGGTTCAAATTTTCGTTTTTGACTAAGTTTGCCACAAAAACACACACACACGCCGAGAGAATAAGTTCTAAAAACCACTTTTCCATAATTAGGGGACCTCAAAACTAATTGCGAAAATTTGGCAGCATCAAAATACATCTTTTTTTGGGAGTTAGTACAGTTGATATGTTTACATACGATAATAACAAACAATGAACATCAGAGATATTTTCAGTGATTTTTCAATAATATATTTACAAAAATTTGTATTTAATCTCGTTTAGACTTGTTGTATTTAAGCCTGTAAAGAATCCATATTTAAATTTTTAGCGTGTGTGAATTATGAAAGGTACAATTTGGAATGTGTAATACGTGATTATCAAATAACATGCTTATATAGATTAATTATTCAACAACATATTCATGTATTTATACTACCTTACGATCATTTAGCTCGTTTTTTGTCATTTCTTATCATTAATTATTCCACAGTGGTCTTTCGCTTTGTTCTACACTTAAAGAACAATTAAAAAATAAAAATAAAATAGTAAGGGAGTACGAGTAATTAATTATCAAAATAAATTTCCTTGAACAAGGTAATTTAAGTTACCCATCCCCACTTGTTGGATGTTCCCATTTTTAAAAGGAACAATGTACACCAGCCTTTTAAAAAGCGAAAAACAATATGTGTTTACCCACTCAGATATCAACGCACCCCATCTTAACCTAGTTAGGTCCTAACAAAAAAACTTTTAAAAGCCAATATATCGATTATATTTGCTCTGTGCAAGTCTATGTTATCACACGGTTTTGATAAAAACATCCTGATGATGGGCGAACACCCGAAAAAGAAGTAGGCTATCACGGAAAATTTCTCTGATGCTGCTCTCCAGCTCTGCGGAACGATCCACAACAAACAATGAACAATCAAGGGATAAAAAAGTGATCCAGGCTATCTGAATATTTTCTTAACATAATGCACACTCCTTATCTGGCCCAAATTTATATTTTTTTTTTACCATATTTTTGTAAAACTGGTAACTTTATCCATGCTAATAGAATCAGAGATAAAAGTCTTAATTTTATTATGTTAATTTAAGAAATACTATATATAGAGATAGGGGAAATATTTCAAAAATGCATTTTGTAGGAAGTAGTTAGTTATGAGTTTTTTTATGCCGAAATATTACACTGATATTTGGAACATGTACATTTTTTTTGAGGCTTTAATAAAAAATTTGGTATGAAACACTCACATGACTTCCTAATGCTATTAATACAATTATATTTGTATAAAAGTTTTCATTAACAAAAACTTTTGTATCAACCTATTACAGAACTTAGAAAAAGTAAAATTCGAATTAAATTGTAAGATCAACTGTAAATATAAATGTAAATTTCCACTTTCTAGGATTTTTTTGTTCTAAAATTATTTTATTCAAACACACACACACTCAAGTTTACAAAAATTTATATTTTCTAATTTAAAGTGCATAAAAAACATAATAATTGCTAAGCATAATGAAATTGTCATATTTCAAAACATTATTAAATGAAATTAAATGAAGTTTCGCCTCGTTTTGTAAACAATTATGTTCTGTATATTTATATTGTTATTGTTTACACCTCTGTTTTATCTATATTGTTGTGTTTTAAATGTTTACTGCTTGACTTACATTATTTATTTTAATGTATAAATTTAATTCATGTTATGACTTCAACCACATGGCATAGGCTGTTTGTTGATGAAATAAACAAATAATAAATAATTATTCATTTTCCAAAAATTCGGATATTCTTTACAAATGAAAATTTAAAAAGTCAATGCTTTTAGATCAGAGATTTTAGGCATCAGAGAAAGAATATTTAAATATATATTATTGAAAATTTGTGTTTAAAATTATTTATTAATTTTTATCCTATGTCCAAAAGTTTTTACATTTCCACTTTATTCTATTTCCAACCATTTTATAATTTTTCCATAGAAATTTCATAATTTAATGTTACTGATGATATAATTATTTATATTATCATATATCAATTTATTAGTTAAATTTCAAAATTATTTTCTTAAACAACGCTTAATGTGGTGAATTTTGTAAGCATTGCCTGTGAACAATTACGTGCTGTTATCTAGTGGCAACTTTACGAACTAATTATATTTTATGACTAAATCTCTAATAAAAAAACAAATTTTTTTTTTATTAAGAATATTTTAGTCTTGTGAGTTAATAGACTTTACATTCAAATTATCTTAGACTTTTATTGCCAAATTCTACCTGCAAATATTGGCCTTAAAAATTTTATTTGAGAATATTATATTGTATGCCAATTATAGTTTATTTTATATTATGATTATTAATTGAATATTTCTTATTAACTATAATTTGAAAAAGAAATATTCAATTTATAATCATGATACTTTATTATTATATGATATTGTTTATTACATTGTTATTTAGTTCTTATATTTAATATAGAAATTTCAATGTGCTCAGCTCTAATTAAATGCATTTCCTGTTTAATTTTATTTTTTGTTCTTGGAATTAATGTCCGTGTTTTGTAAAATAAATAAATAAATCACTTAAAGATTTGCAAAAAAAAAAAATACTGAAATTAACGGATTGCAAATAAAATTCAAGCATCATTTTCAACATACTTATGACATGAAAGTAATTCTTAATATATTTAAATAATAAGACAATGTGCATAAAATATTATTTAAATAATAAGGCGTAACAAAATTGTGTATTTTTCTCATACTACAATAAATATCATACAAATAACGAAATTTTTCTAATAATAAGTTGGCTTCACATTATGTATAAATAAGATGATGTTGAGTTTTATTTGCTCACAAATAAAGACAAATCGTAGGTATCTCAAAGTTGATATTCAATTTAGATAGCACCATCGCATCTGACAAGGTTTCAGTGAAAATCCTTCAACAGGAAATGCAACTTTACTGGCCTGTGTTAACCACCGGAAGTGCGATTACACACAATAGGTTTTTGAGTTATTATTTTTGTTACAATATGTCACTTATACCCCTTGTATTTTAAACCCCTCAAATGTATTTGCCATTATTGGCGCTCTCTATATTATTGTTCTCTACCTTTTAATATATAATTGCAGATAGTTCAAATTTGATATTGCGTTTAGGTATCATCACCTTCAGAGTTCTTTAGCTCAGGAAGGTAATTTGAACCCCTACTTCCTGAGGCAGTCTGATGGCCTGACCCAATCAGGTTGGTGTACCGTTGATCGTTTAGATGACGCAGTAGGCACCACGAGCAGGCGATCAATTTCACCCCTCAATGTATGGTTCTAGCACTTATATAATATTGTTACATGTCTGGACTAATACGTAATTACCACCTATTCAAAATAAACTCAAAGTGAACGCAACTTTAATCTCATTATTGTGGAACAATTAACAGCACAGGGGTTTTTAGCAAAAGATTGACACGGGTTTTCAACCCAAAAAAACTCAAGTGTTTTTCATAGCCGCGGAAACTTAAAAAAATCACTACACAAACCAAAACACAATTCAACTCTTAAGTTTCTAATCTATAATAGTACAGTCTTTTTATTACTTTCTTTTACTCCTAGTAAGAGGAAGTATTGTAATCGTGTCAAAATTTTCAATATCGAGTTTTCACCGGAAATATCCGTTTTGAGGTCATAATGAATGTGTGTGTGCGCGCGCGCGCGTGAGTATATATATATAGATATTCCATTTAGGTATCACCATGGGATCTGACAGTACGGTATCTGTCGAAATTCCTCAACCGGAAGTACCACTGTACTAATTTTTTTTTACATTTGTGCGATTTATTCAAAAACGACATCGACTATTTTCTTCAAACTTGGTATATCAACTACGCATACTAACAGCTAAAACTTTTATTTAAAACCTTTCTCTGGGAAAAATTCATTTAAGTGCAATTCTGGGGGAGAGGTGAGGTTAGGTTTTCATCTAAAGTGCTATTTCAGTTTATTAGACAATTCTGTCATCTAAATAATGTTAATTAGCACTAAATATGTTGTTGAAATTCCGAGTTTGAAAAAATCGGGTAACAGGAAGTGCATTTGTTTCAACATTTTACTATTTGGTTTTTTCACTTTTTCGCAATTTTCCCAAAAATGGCTTCGACAATTTTCTTGAAACTTCTAATATAAACTAAGCATGCAAAGATCTACATCATTTATTTAAAACATTTCTCTGGGAAAATTCATTTAAGGGCACTTTTAGGGGAGAGATGGGGTTACAGCTTCCTCTAAAGTGCTATTATAGTTGATTATGCAATTCTATCATCCAAACAAAATTAGATTAGAAATAAATAGATTGCTAAAATTCCGAGTTTCAAGAGAATTAGTAAACCGGAAGTGCGCTTTTACTGAACAGTTTTTCAGTTTTCAACGAATCGTTAAATTTGGTACACAAACTATAAAATGTGTCCATTATAATTTTGAGAACTGAAGAAAGAGAAAGTTGTGTGAGTGTTTCACACCAGATATTTTTTATTTTACGGGATGCTGAGGAATCTGTGACACTAAATTTTAAATGTAGGTTTGTTCGATATTATAGCAAGTCACTTCAACAATTACCCTAGATACTCGTAAATTTGTTTCCACCACCTCTGTATTTATTCTAGGGCTAAGTAAAAATATCGCAAGTTTTATAATCGTATTAACTGTAATAAGAGGGAAAGGATTAGCTCAGTGGTAGCGTGCTGGGCTAGCAACGCGAAGGTCCCAGTGTAGCGTATTTGCATGCCCAGTAGATTCATTCATCCGGTACCATAACCTGGTTTCCGGAAAATTAGAACTCTGCAGGAACTCCAATAGGAGACCGTAGGCAGGTCTCGCTGAAATAAGTGGGTTAAAGGGGGTAGTGTAGCAACAAAAGACAGAAAAACAAGTAATTCTTGTATAACAATAACTTTATTGAAGAATCAATTGCTCCCAGTCCTTTTGACTTACAACTGGACTTGAAAACGCTCACTGACTAGTGGGTAAGCTCTGGGAATCGCACCGATTGTCCGAAGATCAAACAATTCCTTCCAGGGCTGTCCATGAGGATTGTACGTTGTCACATCAGTCGGAGGACCACTACAATTAGGCAGATTGTAGAACCTGAGAATCTCGGAATGTTACAGCCACTCACACTTCATTAAATAGGAAATCATCCTCTGTGATGAATAGATTACGTCCAACCGGAACACATAATTTAAGTAGAGAGTCAAGAGACACCTATCTTGAAGTAAAGGTACAAATTTAGTATTACATATGAGTATTAATCTAATGCTAAAGGGGCTAATAGAAAAACGATAGATTACCTTTATAGGCGATTTCATTTCTTGAAACATCGTATATAAAACTAAACATACAAAGCTCTACATCGTTTATTAAAAACATTTCTCTGGGAAAAATTCATTAAAGGGCACTTTTAGGGAAGGTGTGGGGTTACAGCTTCCTCTAAAGTGTTATCATAGTTGATTGTACAATTCTATCATCCAAACAAAATTAATTAGAAATAAATAGATGGCCAAAATTCCGAGTTTCATGGAAATTAGTAAACCGGAAGTGTGCTTTTACTGAACAGTTTCGACGAATTCGTATAATATTTGGTACACAAACTATAAATTTGTCAATTATATTTTGAGGACAGGAGTAAGAGAAAGTTGTGTGAGTGTTTCACACCAGATTTTTTTTTTTTTGGAATTATCTTGGAAAACTAGTATAACGATTTTTTTATTATTGTTTTTTTAAATCAGAATTTTAACTGCACAGATATAAGCCTATCACTTTTATTTGAAACATTTTTTCCAGAAAGCAATCGGAGTGAAACACTTACACGACTTTCTGTTACAGCAATTTTCATAGTTATAATTGACTGATTCCCTTCAAACGTAAAATTCTTTAGTCTTTTATAATTAAGTTTAGTTTGCCTTTAATTTAATTTACATTAATGAGAGAATCAAAACTTTACAAAACGATATTTTTGAAGACTATTTTCACCAATAACTCCCTTAAATGAATTCCCTCTGAAAAAAGTTTGAAACAAAGATGATAGCTTTCTGTACATATTATTATTATTATTATCAAGACGGGTGCCCAAAAGGCGCGGGACCTAAGCCTATGTGGCTCTTATCCCCCCGATAACCCCCGTAACCCCTTAATTAGTCTCCCCCGGTAACTTGCCGGTTAATCTGCAATATCTCAAGATATCCCCAAACTCCAACTCGCCCAGGCAATCCTGCGAGAGTGGTGTCCTCCCAAATATACGAAACCTAGTTCCAGCGAAACGGGGACACTGACATAGGTAGTGATACACCGTTTCCCTAACTCCGTCATCACAATTCTGACAAATGGGACTCCGCGTCTTTCTGTACATATAGTTAGAATACGAATGCTGAAAGAAACCCGTTAGCTTCCTTATTGGGCGGAAAAAAAAAAAAACTAAATCTTTTAATAACTTAACACACAATCAATCAATAGATTTTTTTAAAATTCGTAACGTATTTAATTTTTTCTGTCACTTACTCCTAGTAAGCGGAAGTGTTTTGATCGTGTAAGTGTTCACCGGAAATACATGTTTTTAGGTCCTCTGAGTGCGGATAAAATGTATTTAGCGTATTTATCTGTTGGAATAAAAAAAATTATCTGTTGGTTAATAAAAATTACTATGAACCAAACAGAAACCTAGTATCCTCGTAGGTAATCAGACCAGCCGTAAGATTATGTTTAATGCCGGTGTGAGACAAGGAGATACTCTATCCAGCTATCCTCTTTAACCTGATACTCCATAAAGCTATTGGTAGAATTGTCCCACATAGTAACCTCGCAAGTCGTACCTCGCAAGTCGTACCTCGCAAATTGGCCTAGAAATTAATGAAACTAAAACTAAAAATACATGGTGATATACCGTTCTGACTCAAGAAGAAGACCATGTAACATGGTTGTAGGCAACTATTGCTTTGAAGCTGTTGATCGTTTCACGTACCTTGGAGTAGAATTAAACTACGAAAACAAGGGAAGTGAGAGGAGATCAGAAGTAGAATCAGGGCGGGAAATAGAGCTTACTTTAGCCTGCAAAAACTTTTTTGAAATCAAGACTTTTGTTAACCAGACAAACCAAACTTAAAATGCATAAATCCGCTGATTTGGCCGATAGTGTGCTATGGAGCCGAAACATGGACCCTGAAAGTTTCAGACCACGCTACTAGCTAGCTAGCCCTAAGGGTCTTTGAAAGAAAAATACTCAGCCACATATTTGGTCCAGTTTGTTTACACCGCACATGGCGAGTTAGGAAGAATAGAGAACTTGATGAACTCATGGGGCATGAGAATATAGTTAGGTTTGTCAAGTCGAGAAGAATTAGCTGGCTTGGGCATATAGAGAGATTATCAGAGGGACTGATGACAAGAAAAATAATGAAGCTGGAGTTTGATGGAAAGAGAAGAAGTGGGCGTCCCAGGACGAGCTGGTTGAGAGATCTGGAGCAGGACCTAATCAGGCTTGGAGTGACTGCATGGCGGACGAAGGCGTTAGAGCGGGATACCTGGAACAGGATTGTGCGGGAGGCCAAAGTTCATATCGAACTGTAGCGCCGGATAAAGAAAGAAAAGATCTGTTGGAGTATCAATCTGGTATATATTAATTGAGGTATATTTTGTATTATGATGTATTTCCAAAAATGTACGTTTTGTTGTTACTTTTAATAGTATGTTGTAATACTTTTATTAAATAAATAGAAAATAAAACAGGCAAAAAAATACAAAAAAATCTGGCGTGAAACACTCACACAACTTTCTCTTAATACGGTTTACAAAATTGTAATTGACAAATTTTATCAGAGACATTTTCCGTCCGGTTTCCGTCCAGAAACCGTCATCGACCGGTTTCGGGCGTTCGCCCATCTTCAGGATGCGTTCTTCAGACAGTGTGCCAACACAGACTCGTACAGAGACTTAGTTTCACACTAACTGATTAATTTCTAGGCCAAAAAGAGTAGTGTGAAAACTAAGTTGGCACACTGTCTGAAGAACGCATCCTGAAGATGGGGCGAACGCCCCGAAACCGGTCGATGACCACAAAATGAAGCAGGCTACCACGGAAAATGTCTTGATGCTTTCCAGCTCTGCGGAACCAACCACCACGACAAATTTTATAGTTAGTACACTTATATTTAATGAAATTCGTCAATGTTTTTATGAATAAACTTCTTCTTTTTCTTTATTGGCTTTACAGCCCATTACTGAGCCTTAGCCTCCTCTATTCGCCTCTGCCAGTCATCTCTATCAGTTGCTGCAGCTTTCCAATTCCGCGCATTCAGCAAAACTTTGGAATCTTCTTCTATACCATCCACCCATCTCAGTTTGAGTCTGCCCACTCTTCTCGTGCGGTCAAGTATTTCTTCCAAGACCTTTCTAGGCACCTCATATTCTGCCATCCTTGCAACATGCCCCCCTGCCCATCGCAGCCTAGTGAGCCTAATTATTTTAACTACATCTGGCTCGCCATACAAGTTCAGTATCTCCATATTGGTTCTTCTTCTCCAGCTTTGGGCCTCCCTAACTGGTCCGAAGGTCCTTCTTGAAATTCTTCGTTCGAATGTCGAAAGGATTCTCTCATCACTCTTGGAGATTGTCCATGTTTCAGACACATAGATGAGCACTGTGCGGATCAGAGTTTTGTACAACAGGATCTTCGTGTTTCTAGAAACAAAACGGCTTTTTATATGGCGGTTTAGTCCGAAGTAGCATCTATTAGCCGCCATCAATCTATTTCTTATCACTTCGGACACGTCATTACTTCCAGTAATCAGCGAACCTAAGTAGCAAAACATCCACTTGCTCAAAACTATAATCGCCTATTGCTATAGACTGCGCTAAAGAGCCAAGGTTGTCGCTCCACCAGCATGCATATATTTCATTTTTGCCTGGTTCACCTCCAGCCCGAGCTTCTTAGCTTCCAGCCCTTTCCATATCGAGAAATGCATTTTTCATGGAGTCGAACGACCTCCCGATGATGTCGATGTCTTCAGCATAAGCAAGTATCTGGACAGACTTATGGAATATCGTTCCACTTGTCTGTATCCCAGAATCCCGCACTACTTATGAATAAACTATTCAGTAAAAATACACTTCCGGTTTTACTAATTTTCTTGAAACTCGGAATTTTGGCCATCTATTTATTTATAATTAACTTTGTTTAGATGGTAGGAATTGTGTATAATCTACTAAGATAGCATCTTAGAGGTAAACATAACCCTATCCCCTACACCAAAGGCCTCCTTAAATAAGTTACCCGGGGGTTAACTTTTCAAATAAAAGTTGTAACTCACAGAAAACCAAAAAAAATTACTTTTCAGAAAGAACACACTTCCGGTCATCTGATTTTCTTCAAAACTTGGAATTTTAACAACATATTTAATTCTAATTAATATTATTTAGATTGATAAAATTATGTGATAAACTGAAATAGCAATTTATATGTAATCATAATCCCCACCCCTCATGAGAAATGCTCTTAAATGCATTTTTTCCCGGAGAAAGGTTTCATATAAAAAATTGTAGACTTTTTGTATGTGTAATTTATATACGCAGTTTAAAGAAAATCGTTGGAGCCATTTTTAAGAAAATCGTAAAAAAGTGAAAAAAAAAGTACATTCAGTAAAGTGGTATTTCCGGTTAAGGAATTTTGACAGGTAACATATTGTTGGATCCCATGGTGATACCTAAGCAGAATATTAGGTTTGAACTTTGTGCGATTTTTTATTTTTTTGAACTATGCTGCTCAAATATACACACACACACATACATACCATTTTCTAAAACCTACCTTTTTTTTGGACTCAGGAAAACGGATATTTCCGGTGAAAACTCAATATGGAAAAATTTGACACTATTACAATACTTCCTCTTACTAGGAGTAAGAGAAAGTAAAAAAAAAAAAAAATTCTTAAGTGAACTTTTTTTTTTCGCCACTAGAGCGTGCTGAGTTCGCAAGGTTGGGTGAGCCAACCATGTAGTATGTTGGGAGGTTGGGTTGATGTTATAGTAGTTGTAATTTAATTAATAATGTAATGTAATTGTAATTTAATTAGTTTTTGTTTTAAGTTAATTACAAATTTTATTTTGATTTTACCTCAATTTGTAATATTAGATGAATTCAAATGGGATTTCTATATTTTTCGATAAGCTTATGTATACTAGAACAACTTAATCCCTGATAAGTTCTTCTACCCCTGTAATTGCCATAGATTAATGATAACAGCTACTAATCTTCACCAGATTTTTACTTTCTCTTTACTCCTATTGCGATCGTGTCAAATTTTTGATAACGAGTTTTCACCGGAAATATCCGTTTTGAGATCCCCTGTGTCCAAAAAAGTGGTTTTTAGCAAATAATGTATGTATTATGTGAACAGCGTAGCTCAAAAACGAAAAACTGTTTGAAAGTCGAAACTTGATATTCCGTTTAGGTATCACCATGGAATCCGACAGTAGGTTATCTGTCAAATTTCTCAACCGGAATTACCACTACTTTACTAGTTGTTTTTTTTTACTTTTTTGCGATTTTCTCAAAAATGGCTCCAACGATTTTCTTGAAATTTGGCAAATCAACTACACATACAAAGAGCTACAACTTTTACTTGAAATATTTCTCTGGCAAAATTCATTTAAGGGCACTTTTAGGGAGGTGTGTGGTTTAGTTTTCCCCCTAATGTGCTATTTCAGTTTATTACACAATCCTATCGTCTAATATTACTTTAGAATAGAACACGATAGATTATATTGTAATGGAACTTTATAGCAAATCCTAACGGCATCTTTATCTCAAAAACTCCTTAATGAACTTATGCGAAAAATTGATTCAAATAAAAGTTATAGCTTTTTTTTTTATGTTTAGTTGATAAACTAAGAAAATAGTTTGCTCCAATTTCGAGAAAATCTTTGAAAAATGAAAAATCTGTTACTTCCGGCTAACTGATTTTAGCCAAAATCTTATTGTCAAGTCCGCTGATAGTATCAGAGACATTTTCCGTGATAGCCCTGCATCATTTTGTGGTCTTCGACCGGTTTCGGGCATTCGCCCATCTTCAGGATGCGTTTGTCACATAGTGTGATAACACAGACTTGCACAGAGCAAATTCAGTTTACACACCCGAGCACGTCGCAGCAAAGGTTTATGTCTTCCGCCAACCCCTAGCGCCCGTCCGCCACATACTTTCATGAAAAAGTATTTGAAACAATGTTTAAAGTGTGAAACATTTATATATTTTGTCGTTTCTGTTCAGTTAAATTTAAAATTTGTATAGCATATCAAGCAAGACTTGTATCTGTGAAGACACTCAGGACATAGAATGCCCAAAGTGCGCAGAAACAGCTCCTCCAAGCCCCATCAGCATCGAGGACGACCAGGACGCTCCTCCAGCATAACGTCCTCGAGCGGAGATGATGAAGCGCGGTCTTTTCACCCTGTGGAGTTTATTAAAGACCGAACTGTTTCTGAGAACTTTGAAATTAGTACATATCCCAGATGTCTTGCAGGAGACGTCCATTTGTCTGATGGATTCCACGAGCCAGACATCTGGGATATGGAAGACATTCCTGGAATGTCTTGGGAGCTTTTGCCTTTATTGAAGCTTTCAATCTTGAAATTTTCCAAAAGAGGTTCCGATCAACCATCAACCTCCTTCTTGTATGGTACCACTTCTGTAAACATGCCCATATCCATATTATCCACGACTGTTCCTACAGCAATAGATCGTGTCGATGCTGGATCGTCAGGGCACAGGTTGTACACTCGACCTGATTATCGGGTTATGACCTGATCGGTTATATGATTATAAGGTTATACTTTAATTATGTTTACTACCAAGTAGGCTAATTAGAATTTATTTTTTTTTAAACCGAACAGAATTTTAATCATCAGAGACATTTTCCGTGATAGGCTGCTTCATTTTATGGTCATCGATCGGTTTCGAGCGTTCGTCCATCATCAGGATGTTTTTGTTGGACAGTGTACTAACATAGACTACCACAGAGCAAATACAGTTGATACACTATGATTGTACCATTTCAGTATATAGTTTTTACCACCTACTTAATATTAATACAAATTAGAAGCATTGATAGAATTCCAAATTTGAAGAAAATCGGTTAACCGGTAGTGCGATTTTACATAACAGGTTTTTGGATTTTTATTTTGGGGGGCGGGGATTTTCTCCCAAACTTCTTGGTATGCTTACTGCATAGATAGAAACGTATTATTTTAATACACTAATACATTGGAAACCACACAGTTGATACACACTGAACGTATCGATTATATTTGACCTGTGCAAGTCTATGTTATTACACTGTTCAACAAAAACATCCTGATGATGGGCGAACGCCCGAAACCGGTCGATGACCACAAAATGAAGCAGCCTATCACGGAAAATGTCTCTAATGCTTTGCAACTCTGCAGAACCAACCACCACAACACCTCTGATAGTACTTTAACAAAATCTCGTTTTTCAGTTTTTTATGATTGATTTTCCATTTTTACCTCCTCTTACTCCTGGAAAGAGGAAGTACTGCGATCGTACCATATTTTTGGGAATTGAGTTTTCATCTGAAATACATGTTTTTTGGTCCCCTAAATACGAAAAAATGTTTTTACAGTGACTGCCTGGACTTTACACTTGAAATGATTTCATACCAGAGTATGAAATGGTTCATACCAGAGTATGGTAGAGTGGTGAATGATAATGACACGTAGTGATTGGCCGTATGAACTCAGTAGTATGAACTGTTCCCTGTTCTGCCTTCCTTCAATGTATTTATGTGGTTTCTCCCACTCTAGTCTGAGAGAGTGGTCCTGTCACTTTGTCTCTCTTTCTTTGCTACGAATACTCTCTTTGGATTGATTATTATTAAGGAAGGGGAGGGCAAAACCCTACGCTATCCAAAGCCTCCCTGGGCCCATATAGCTACCCTAAGGAATAACAACCACTGGGGTCTGGAACAAGAGTCCAGGCCCAGGTTTCACCCATCAAAGTTTCACCATAGACCGAACAAATCGGACCTAAAGCTTAAAAGGACATAGCTTAAGTTCCTCTACCGATATCCTATTCCGGCCGAAAGTCCTAAACCTAATCTCCTCACAGCCCAAACAATCCGTCATTAGACGCATGGTGTTTCCACCTCCGTCTCACAGACTCTACAAAAAGGGGTCAGGCATGAGTCCTATTGTATAGAGATGTCTCCTTAAACCACACTCTTTGGATACTATTACACAAAATATCTTTAAAAACTATAAAGTAGTCGTTTAGATACTATCATTGTACCTAAAGGTGGCTACAGACTATGCGTGTATTCGCATTCGTGATGCGTGATGCGTGATTCGCGGGCAGTTCACGAATTGTGTGTAGGGACTTGTTCGTTAAAAATCGATTCGTAAACAACATGATGCGTGTGTGCACAGTGATTCGCTCTAAAGAGCGGTAAATTGACGAATATCAAAGGCCGCGCATCAGCACGAACCACTGATTCGCCAAGGTTCGGGCTGTGTTCGAGTTAATTCGTCAATTCGTTGTGCGCGCTAGTTGGTTCAAGGAGGTTATGTTTATATTTTATTCCGCGTTCTTATTTTTTTTGTTTATTATTTTAAGGATAATTTTATTATAAATATTTTATATATTAATTTTATTATTATAAGGATAGTTTATTATTTTAAAAACAATAGCCGAAGAAGACAACAGGCAAGAATATGAACTAATTTGAAACTGCGACGAACATGGATAAATCACGCATCACGCATCGAATCTTGAATAAACGCATAGTCTGTATGCTCTGTTTACGAATTACTACGCACTGCAACGAACTGGACGAATCACGCATCGCGCATCACGAATCACGAACACATGCATAGTCTGTAGCCTGCCTAAGATTACGGGCAAAATCCATCAGCCGAAAGTGGGACTAGACTGAATGATTTTTTTGTGGTTGTGTGAGGATTTCGCGATTTTCTCAAAAACTACTCTAATGATTTTCTTTAAACTTCGTATACTACTTAACTACCTATCACTTTTATTTGATTTTTAGAGAAACTGGAGCTTCCTCTAAAGTACCATTTCCGTTTAGTGTTTGTTTCCGCTACTATTATAATATTAATGTAGATTAAAAGTAACAATTTGAATAAAATTGGGTAACCGGAAGTGTTACTTTACGGAGTAGGTTTTTAGAATTTTTTGGAATTTACCCGTTGGCTTGCTGCACAGATATAATTCTATTACTTTTATTTGAAACATTTTGCTGAAAAAATGGATTTTGAAGAGTGTTCTGCGGAATCCATGACTTACATTTCAAATTGGATTTTGTGCAGTGTTGTAGCGCTATCTTAAGGTTTACGTTATAAACACATTACTACATCTACCTGTCATCTGGGCCAGCCAATATATCCATCTCTGTTCTACCATCTTTTGGAATACGGCCAAAATCCATCCACTGAAAGTGCGAATTTTACGTTCAATTTTATTATACGCGGCTCCTGTCTGGTCAAACACTTGTCCAGATTTTATGGAAAATTACAAAGAATCCAAAACAAATGTCTCAGATTGGTTGGATCTTTTCCCAGATGGACAACTATCGATTATATGCATGCTGCACTTGATGCTGCTAGCGTATCAACCTTTTATTTATAATCTTACGCAAAAGTTCATCACCTCTTGTGAAAACGGTCCCTATGCTCATATAGCAAACATTGTTAACTACAATCGTAAGTTCTTTGAATTATAAAAAATATAAGCATAAGAGGCTTAAGTATATTCTGGTTTAATTTATTTTGTAGATAAGGTTTTTTTAGTTTATTTTTTCCTTATATAATCTATTAATGTTTATTTTAATTTGTGTAAATATGAAAGCTTGTAGAGTGTATATAGAGGCACAGGAGCCTGAAACCTCTTTCTTTCAGTTGTATTGTTTTCAATATAAACTTACTCTAGTTGTTGTGGTGGTGGTTCCGCAGAGCTGGAAAGCATCAGAGACATTTTCCCGTGGTAGCCTGGTTCATTTTGTGGTCATCGACCGGTTTCGGGCGTTCGCCCATCTTCAGGATGCGATTTTTTAGACAGTGTGACAACACAGACTTGCACAGAGCAAATTTAGTTTTCACATGTTCCACCATTTTGAGTTTGAGTTGAAAAAAAAAACGCATCCTGAAGATGGGCGAACGCCCGAAACCGGTCGATGACCACAAAATGAACCAGGCTACCACGGAAAATGTCTCTGAAACTTACTCTACTCTATTCTATTCAAAAACAGATCCAAACGGATTGAAAGTTGTAAGAATCACTGCTGTGAATTGACAGGAAATAAAGCGTGGTTTCCTACACGGATCTGTCGCCTTTAGGAATACATTTTCCTGTTTCTTACTCAGGAGCAGCTTTACAAAGCGCTGGAGCCCTACGCCATGTTTTGCGCGGGGCCCCCTTGAAATTGAATTCCAACTGTTATTACTTTCTCTTACTTCTAGTCAAAGGAAAATTGCGATTGTGCCAGATTATTTTCGAAATTGAGTTTTCACCGGAAGTACATGTTTATAGGTTCTCTGAAGAACAAAAAAAAAAAAAATCTGGTGTGAAACACTCACACAACTTTCTCTTACTCCAGTTCTCAAAATTATAACTGACAAATGTTATAGTTAGTGTACTAAATTTAATGAAATTCTTAGAAAACTGAAAAAAATTGTTCACTAAAAGCACACTTACGGTTTACTAATTTTCTTGAAACTCCAAAATTTGGCCATCTAGTTATTTCTAAATTAATTTTGTTTGGATGATAGAATTGTATAATCAACTATGATAGCAATTTAGAGAAAAACATAACCCCACCACGTCCCTTAAAAGTGCCCTTAAATGAATTTTCCCAAAGAAATATTTTAAATAAAAGTTGTAGATCTTTGTATGTGTATTTTGTATTGGAAGTTTCAAGAAAATCGTCGGAGTCTTTTTTTGAGAAAATCGCAAAAAAGTGAAAAAACCAAATAGTAAAGGAACATCCGGTTACCCGATTTTTTTTCAAACTCGGAATATCAACAACATATTTAATTCTAATTAACATTATTTAGATGACAGAATTGTGTAATACAATGAAATAGCACTTTAGAGGAAGCCATATCCTCACCTCTCCCGCAAAGCTATCCTTAAATGAATACACACACACACACACACACACACACACACACACCACATACCATTTTCTAAAAACCAATTTTTTTGGACTCAAGGGAGTTCACAAAACGTATATTTCCGGTGAAAATATGATATCGAAAATTTGACACGATTACAATACTTCCTCTTACTAGGAGTAAGAGAAAGTAAAAAAATGTTTTTAGCGAGTGGTTCGTACGTATGCATTTGTGTTAACAGAATATCTCAAAAACGAAAGTTCGAAGAAAGCTCAAACTTGGTATTCCATTAGACTACTTACCAACGCATCATACATGAAGATTTCGGACAAAATCCATCAACCGGGCTTACTGGATAATATTTTCAGTTTTTTTTTGTGATTCTCTTGAAAACTTCCTCAATTTTCTCTAAACCTAATATAATACCTAAAATAATAAATGAATTAAATTACCGGGAAAATTGATTTTTGAAGGGTTCTCGGGGAAATAGAAGTGTAACGCTTTCCCGTAAAGTACTATTTCAGTTTCAGAGACATTTTCTTTCATTTTGTGGTCATCAACCGGTTTCGGGTTTTCGCCCATCTTCAGGATGCGTTTCTCAGACAGTGTGATAACACAGATTTGCACAGAGCAAATTCAGTTTTACACACTGACTGGTCTTTATACTTTCTCTTACTCCTACTAAGAGGAAGTATTGTAATCGTGTCAAATTTCCGATATCAAGTTTTCACCGTAAATATCCGTTTTGAGGTCCCCTGAGTCTAAAAAATTGGTTTTTAGCAATTGGTCTGTGTGTGTATGTATGTATGTATGTATGTGAACAGCATAGCTCAAAACGAAAAACCGTAGAAAGTTGAAACTTGATATTACGTTTAGGTATCACCATGGGATCTGACAGTACGTTATCTGTCAAAATTCCTCAACTGGAAGTACCACTTTATTGTTGTTTTTTTTTACTTTTTTCCGATTTTCTCAAAAATAGCTCCGACGATTTTTTTTAAACTTGGTGTATCAACTGCACATACAAAGGGCTACAAGTTTTATTTGAAACATTTCTCTAGGAAAATTCATTTAAGGGCACTTCTAGGGGAGGGGTGGGGTTAGGTTTTCATCTAAAGTACTATTTCAGCTTATTAGACAATAATTGTCATCTAAATCATGTTAATTAAAATTAAATATGTTGTTGAAATTCCAAATTTAGTAAAAATCGGATGACCGGAAGTGCGTTTTTTTTTTTAACACTTTACTAAATGATTTTTTTCACTTTTTCGCGATTTTCTCAGAGATGGCTCTGACGATTTTCTTGAAGCTTCCTATGTAAACTAAACATGCCAAGTTCTACATCTTTTATTTAAAACATTTCTCTGGGAAAATTCATTTAAGGGCACTTTTAGTGGAGGGGTGGGGTTACAGGTTCCTCTAAAGTGCTATCATAGTTGATTATACAATTCTATCATCCAAACAAAATTAATTAGAAATAAATAGATGGCCAAAATTCCGAGTTTTAAGAAAATTAGTAAACCGGAAGTGCGCTTTCACTGGACAGTTTTCGACGAATTCCATTAATTCGGTATACAATCTATAAAATTTGTGAATTATAATTTGAGAACTGGAGTAAGAGAAAGTTGTGTGAGTGTTTCACACCAGATTTTTAGTTGTATTTAAAAAAAGAAACTCTTAAACTAGGTCAAGGGGGGTATGGTGATGGTAACTGGGTGGGAAAAGGAACACGTGTTCGGGTTGTTAATAGGGCAATTTTCCTTGTAATGGAAACAACAGGTGGGTGTCTAATTTTTAAACTCTAATGTTAAAGGAGATTCACTTTACAATGGTATGCATACTTATAAAAAAACCTAATTATAAAAAAACCATATTTAGGTATACACGTGCGCGTGGATGTGAATTGTGAGGGGTGAAATGCAAAATATGTTTAATGTCATCAAACAATCTGCTCTTATATATTATATTGCTTGGTTGTTTACTTATTTTGATTATTTTAATTGTTATTTTAATTTTTATTATTTTAATCGTTTAATTTTAAATTATGTTAGTTTAAATCGTTATTTAATTTTTATTTTAAATTTATTTTGATTACTTAATTATAAAGTGAATTTTAATCATTACATTTGGGTAATTCCATTCATTTTTACATCAGATTAATATATTTCAACTCGCTGTATCTCTTTATCAGTCCTCACGCGTTGGTCTAATGGCTAGCGCACTCGCCTTTCGTGCGAGAATTCAGGGTTCGATTCCTGTGAGGGCAAGGCGGTGTTGACCCAGCATCGTGACAAAAAGTGGAAAGCTACTGTTACTAGCGCCCTAGGTAGCGAAGGCCGGAACTAAACGGCGCGGGAACTGCGGCGTGCTTACCACACGTCCCCCTCTATTCAAATCGCCGTCCGGCAAGCCTTGGCCTTTCATAGGCTGTTGCGCCATAGAGTTAGGGTATCTCTTTATATCTCACCCAAAAATATTTCACAAGAGTATAACAGTGCTCAGTAAAGACGTAATTTTTCACCGAGCTATTTTGCAGAATTTGTATAATGTATTTATATTATTATTATTTGGCTGTGGGGAGGGAACCAAACCCTACGCTATATAAAGCCCCACTGGGCCTAATATGGCTACCCCAAGAAATAGAACAATAAACCGGGTCTAACCCATCTAAGATTCAGCGCAGTCCGAACAAATCGGGCAATAACGTTAAAGCAATATAGCCTAAGCTCGTCCATAGACAACCTGTGCTGACCAAAGGTTCTGAACCTAATTTCCTCCAACCCAAAGCAATCTGACATAAGATGGATGGGTGTTTCCTCCTTTGTTTTGCAGACTCTAAAAAAATGGATCCAGCATGAGCTCCATTACGTAGAGATGTCTCCTTAAACCACAATGTCCAGTAACGGATACAACCAGATGCTTTCAAGAGTTCCATAAAAGACACAGCATCGTCCTACTAATAGCCCTATTCCTCCCGGACAGCCAGTGAGCATATTATACAGTGGAATTTATTGTAACAAGAGTAAACAAAAAATATTGTATCTGATATTATAACAGTGTTTGGTTTATGTAACTTAATTAATGTAACATCAACCACAAATTTTTTTTGCTACTTATCTACACATCACTTTTTATTACTTTCTCTTACTCCTAGAAAGAGGAAGTACTGTAATCCTCTCAAATTTTCGACATCGAGTTTTCACAGAAAATATCCGTTTTGAGGTCCCCTGAGTCCAAAAACGTGGTTTTTAACAAATGGTTTGTGTGTGTGTGTGTGTGTGTGTGAACAGCATAACTCAATAACGAAAAACCGTTGAAAGTCGAAACTTGATATTCCGTTTAGGTATCACCATGGGATCTGACAGTACGTTATCTGTCAAAACTCTTCAACCGGAAGTACCACTTTAGTAGTCATTTTTTTGGTATTTTGCGTTTTTCTCAAAAATGGCTCCGACGATTTTCTTTAAACTTGTTATATCAACTACACATACAACGAGCTACAACTTTTATTTGAAACATTTCTCCGGAAAAATTCATGTAAAGGCACTTCTGGGGGAGGGGCGGGGTTAGGTTTTCATCTTTACTGCTATTTCAGTTTATTAGACAATTCTGTCATCTAAATAATGTTAATTAGAATAAAATATGTTGTTGAAATTCCGAGTTTGAAAAAAATCGGATGATCAGAAGTGCGTTTATTTTACCACTTTACTAAATGATTTTTTTCACTTTTTCGTACGTAATCCGTCAAAATTCCTCAACCGGAAGTACCACTTTACCAGTTTTTTTTTTTTTACTTTTTTGCAATTTTCTCAAAAATGGCTCGGACGATTTTCTTGAAACTTTTTTGTATAACTGACCATACAAAGATCTACAACTTTATTTAAATTTCTCTGGGAAAATTCATTTAAGGGAACTTTTAGGGGAGGGGTGGGGTTATGTTTTTCTCTAAAGAGGTATTATAGTTTATACAATTCTATCATCCAAACAAAAATATTAGAAATAAATAGATGGCCAAAATTCCGAGTTTCAAGGAAATTAGTAAACCGGATGTGCTCTTTTACTGAACAGTTTCTTTAGTTTTCTATGAATTTCATTAAATTTGGTACACAAACTATAAAATTTGTCAATTATAATTTTGAGAACTGGGGTAAGAGAAAGTTGTGTGAGTGTTTCACACCAGATTTTTTTATTTTATTTATATTGTGTTGCGTTAATTTTTTTCTCTTTTCTCGTTTTATGAACAGCTTAAAATAATTAAAGAAGATTATAATATAATTAACGAACTTATTATATTACAAAAAAAAAAGAAGAAAATCTGGTATAAATACTCACACAAGTCTAATTAATAAAATTTAAACAAGAAATATTCATTAAAATTGCAACCTTACATTGTTTATTAGTTGGGCTGTCCATAAAAATTGGAGGTTTAGGATCTTATGTAGAGCGCTCTATGTTGAAACTTGGAAAACTTTGCAAATTGAACGGTAAACAAACTGACAGACCCATTTCTTATAAAATTTTAATTTACTCTGTGCAAGTCTGTGTTATCGCACTGTCTGACAATGATGGACGAACGCCCGAAACCGGTCGATGACCATAAAATGAAGTAGGCTTTCAAGGAAAATGTCTCCGTTGCTTTCCAGCTCTGCGGAACCAGCCACGACAACAAATATGATAGATATTTATGTGTGTATATAGTATACGAAGTTTAAAGAAAAATCGTTGGAGCCGTTTTTGGAAAAAATCTCAAAAAAAAAACTATTCACTAAGTCCTATTTCCGGTTGATGGATTTTGTCCGAAACTTAAATGGAATACCAAGTTTGACTTCACCACACACACACACACACACACACACACACACACAGACCATTCGGTAAAAACATTTTTTTATTTAGGAGATCCCAAATCATATATTTCTGGTTGAACATCATTTTCGAAAATCTGGCACGATCTGGTAATAGAAAATAATAAGGAATTCATTTTCAAGGGGGCCCCGCACATTGTAAAGCCGCCCCGGAGTAAGTGAAAGTGAAAATATATTCCTAAAGCCGACAGATCCTGCGTGGGAAATCTTATTCTATTTCTAGACAATTCACAGCAGTGATTCTTGTAAAGTTTCAGCCAGTTAATGATTTATTTACTGCCAATTTAATATAAAAAGATTTAGATTTACTCATTAAAAGACTAAAGGCAATATCATGCTATATAGTAGTATATCCTGGAAGCTTGGTATTGGAGAAAAAGGTTTTAGAGTGAAGAAGGTAGTATAAAAATAAACAAAATAAAATAAAAATAAAGTTTAAAAAAGAAGAAGACAGGTATAAAAAGAAGTGGTCGCTGGAACTGGTAAGTGGGAGCTTTTGAAGAAGTTGCCTTCGAGTTGTAGCTGCTGTGTGATTCCTACCATTGGATAGTAGTGGGAGAAATAACCTATCTAGTGAGTAGGGGTAATGCTAGATGAACGACTGGACCCCGGCTATCTTCTTGTAACCTCGCGGACCATTTTTTAGTTTCAAGCTCGCGCCTAAAGTGCTGATACAGTGTTTAAACGTATTCTATTTTTTTTTTTTCTTCAAAGTGTTTATTTATTTTTTTTTTAATTTATAAAATTTATTCAATTGTTTTTTTAAATGTGAAATATCCAAAAGTGATGTGAGACACAAAAAGGAAGTGCCAATACCTAAATATTTAGGAAATATGTGGTTAAGACTATGGCATATCCTTCTTGCCCTGATATTTATTTCAGTATTAAAGGTAAGATTTAGAATTTTTAAGATATAAAAGTGACATGTGGTCTTATTGCAATCTACAAGTTTCAATTTAATGGTTGTTTCTTACTTTAACAACATTTTTGTTTTTTTAATTTGATAAATACTAATGATTCTCAATATTTTTTCATGTACCGACCTCTTTACTTTCTCATAATGCCATAAGAGAAAGTATTGGAGATCTTGTCAAATTTAAGAAATTGAGTGTTCACTGAGAGAGAATAAACCATGTTTGTTGGTCACTTAGAATGAAAATAATAAAAGTATTTTATCTAATTTCTATGCGTATGAACTGAATATCACAAAAATGAAAACAAATTGCCCGGAAACTGATATTTGATAATCCTGTTTAGTTATCACCATCAGATCCTGGTCATCAGGTTTCGGTCAAAAGCCGTCAACAGAATGAATGTACGATTTTATTGTAGGTTTATTTATAATTTTTTACCCAATTTTCTCCAAAACGATACTTAACAATTTACACTTAAAACTTTACATATTAACTAAATACATATTGATCTATCACTTTTATCACGTATGGGACTCACATATTTCCTTAACCATAGTTTACAATATAGTTTTGATTGATTTATTTATTTATTTATTTATAAAACTTGAACTTCTGGTAAACCGATTTTCTTCAAACTTTAGAATTTTGGCAATAAATTAAATTCTTATTAATATTATATAGACGATAGAATCGTATAGTACATTGAAATGGTATTTTAGATGAAAGCCTAAAGTCATATCACCACCAGAAATGCCCCTTTCCCCTTAATTGAATTTTCCCAGTAATTCATATACCACAAAGTTTAAATAAAATTATTGGAGCCATTTATGAGAAAAGTGAAAAAAACAAACAAAAAACTATTCAATAAAATTAGCATTTTCGGTCGACAATTTTTGACCAAAATCTTATTGTCGCATCTCCTGGTAACACCTAAACGTAATATCTAGTTTCAGATTTGTGCGATTTTCCGTTTCTTACTTTCTCTCTTGTTTTTTTTTAGTTATGCCAATCACATAGGCAAAAATTTCCAAAAATAAAAACTGCTTTTTCAGACTGAGGAGTCTAAAAAAGCAATACATTTCCCGTGAACAAAAATCAAATTCAAAAATTTTGGCACGATTGGAATACTTCCAAGCAGTAATAGAAAGTAAATTTACCAAATTTGAAGAAACTCGATTAAATTGTAGGTAAAATGAATTTACCGAAGGAATTTTTATAGTTTTTTTTGCAGAGATTTGCTTTAAATTTGGCATAACTTGAGTTTTTGGGTTTCGGTCGTCGTACTGTTTCATCACCTAGTAAGAGTTAAGAAGATTAAATGTATACTAAAAATTCCCAGTTTGAAGAAAATATATTATTAGAACGGTGATTATTGCTGTAAGAAACTTCAGGCAGACATTAGTAGAAAGCTCAAACTTGGCATTCTGTTCAGCTACTAGTATCGCATCTGATAAGAAAGTTTCGAGCAAAATCCATCAAACCGTTATTGCAACTTTACTGACTGAATGATTTTTTTTTTTTTTTCAGTTTTACAAAAGATTTTCTCGAACAGGTCTTCATCGATTTTCTTGAAACTTCGTATTATATCTATATACTTATCACTTTTATTTGAAACATTTTCGTTGGGGGTTTGGCGATTCTGGGAGAAAAGTAGCAAGCATTTTAAGGTTTCCTCTAAAGCACCATTTTAGTACACAATGGATGGTCCTAATATCTATGTAATATTAATAATATATTAGAAGCATCAATGGTGGAATCCCAAATTTGAAAAAAAAAGTTTAGCGGAAGTACAACTATATAGAAGAGGTTTTTGAATTTTTTCTGGAAAGCAACTATATCGATTTCCTTTAAACTTGGACAGCTAATTGCATAGATATAAGACTATCATTTTTTTTTTTTTTTTTTTTGAAAAAATTTTCCGAAAGTAGTTCTATGAAATTTATGGCATTTAATTTCAAATTTTAAATAATATTCAATCATTGTATCTTTCGAAGAATAATATAATTATTCCTGAATTATCTGGCTGAATAAAGTAGGTGTCGTCCCTCACCTTTATATTTATGTAATGATATATTAATAACATTAAAAATTTAAAGTAAGTAGAGTGTCACACACTAGATTTTTTCCTAGATATAAAGGTGGAAGGACAAGGAAATTCCAAGCAGGGTACATAAGTGATTATAGCTTGGCATTTTAGTTGTGAAACCTAAGGGCTGAGTTGAATGATGTGTCATAGCTATCAGAAAGCTTTAGTAATGGGCGGTGCTTAACAGCCGTTTAGGTGTCACAACTAAGTTGCCAAACTATAAATTGTAGTCCAGAAGAGTGGGCGAATAATAAAGGAACAAACAAATTTGAAATTTAATCTTGCAGATTCCTCAGAACTCCCAAAAAACATTTATTCCCGGAAATGTTATAAATAAAGTGATGTTTTCTAATTGAACTTAGCTTTCCAAGTTTAAGTGAAATCGATATAGCTGTTTCTGAGAAAAATTCCAAAAAGCCTATCGGCTGAGCCTATTCTTAGGGTCGTACTTCCGGTTAATTGTTTTTCTTCAATATTGAATTCTAGCTATACTTCTGAAATACATCAATATTATAAAGAAGATAGAAGCATATATTGTATTGAAGTGGTACTTTAGTGGAAAGCATAACGCTATTGTTCCCCCTAAAACCCTCAAAAAAAAATCTATTTTCTCGAGAATTCAAAACCGTTTTCGAGAAAATCACAAAAAACTGAAAAAAAAAAACTATTCAGTAAGTCGCACTTCTGATTAATAGATTTTTGCCGAAATCTTCGTGTCTTCTAATGCGTTGGTAAAACCTAAATGGAATACCAAGTTTGAGCGCCTTGCAACTTTTCATTTTTGAGAAATTTTGTTAAAAAAACACACACACACACACACAGTCGATTCGCTAAAAATATTTTTTTCGTATTTAGGGACCTTGAATTATGTACTTCCGGTGAAAAATATCTTGAATTTTAAAAAAACTTCCTCACTTGGATCGCAGACTTCCTTCTTTTTACTAGGAGGAGTGAGATAAAATAAAATTTAAATTCGAGTTTGGAATTATGTTTAAACATATTCTACGTGCAAGTATTCGAACATATATTACAGTATAATTAGATACTGTGGGTTTAATACTTTACATAAAATAGTTAATATTAAAAGAGACTACCCTATTGAATCAAGAGACAACTCAATCAATGACAATAAACTAAATGGGAAAATCTGAAGAAATCTTCGACAAAGTTTCATAAAATAAATCTTACTCGAGAGAAATGCATCATTTAGCACATTCGTTCTAATTAGGGAAATCCTGAGACAGGTGGTCAATGGTTGGATCACGGTCAGACGATGGCATTTCCATTTGTTGCAAGAGGACAATTTGGGAAATAGTCGATATACGTTTTCTGGAATTATGTAGTAGTAAATTCATCATGAATTCGTTTCGGATGTAACACAGACTTTCCCTGAATACTGACTGACCTTTACTGGCAACAATTACATTAAAAAAATTGGCCTAGTCCAGCTTTGATCAGTCGCAAGTTAATTTTGTGTTCCAACAATATAACGCTCGGCTACTCCTCAACAGACTAAAGAAAAATAATTGAAGATCTTGATGGTATTGGAAGACTTATCTCTATCCGAATACTGTTTGTTTCGTTCCATGGCACATTCTCTTGGCCGAATTTAATAACTTCATCGAAATTGGACACTGGAGTGCAGAAGTTTTGTTATTCCAAATCCATGGAATGGTATCAGCAGAAAGATGGCAAAATTTTAAAGATTAATAATAATAATAAAAAAAAAATCTGGTGTGAAACACTCACATAATTTTTTCTTACTCTTGTTAATTAAAATTATATATAAAATGAAGAATTTTTCTTAAATACGACTTCACATTTTACTAATTTGTCCTGAACATTAAATTTTTAGAGGTGGTAATGGAGAGCACTTTATCTGGTGGTAATTAATATAATTTATTCCTAACTAGATAGGGAAGTGAAAAGAGCTCGTTAATCATGTAGAAGAACATTTATGAGTTCGCAATGCTGGTTAACATTCTGGTATTTTATCCGTCGTAGAACGCATATATCTTTTCTGACATACCATATTCCCAATTCCGATAATGGATGAAAAATCCAAAACCGGTCAGGAATAAAAGGAATATAGGGAACGGATAAAATACCAGACCTAAAACTTTAACCACACGAATTTTTGCAACACTATCTACTTATTTTTTATGTTACAAATTATAAGTGGTAGGTTTACATTTGGGCCGTTAGCATTTTAAATTTAAATAAAAAAAATCTGGTGTGAAACACTCACACAACTTTCTCTTACTCCTGTTCTCAAAATTATAATTGACAAATGTTATAGTTTGTGTACCAAATATAACAAAATTCGTCGAAAACTGAAAAAGCTGTTCAGTAAAAGCGCACTTCCGGCTTACAATTTTCTTAAAACTTGGAATTTTGGCCATCTATTTATTTCTAATTAATTTTGTTTGGATGATAGAATTGTATAATCAACTATGATACCACTTTAGGGGAAGCTGTAACCCACCCCTCCCCTAAAAGTGCCTTTAAATGAATTTTTCCAGAGAAAAGAAATGTCTTAAATAAAAGATGTAGATCTTTGCATTTTTATTTTGTATACGAAGTTTCAAGAAAATCGTCGGAGCCATTTTGAGAAAATCGCGAAAAAATAAAAAATCATTTAGTTAAGTGTTAAAACAAACGCACTTCCGGTTATCGATTTTTTTCAAACTCGGAATTTCAACAACATATTTAATTCTAATTAACATTATTTAGATGACAGATTTGTCTAATAAACTGAAATAGCAGTTAAGATGAAAACCTAACCGCACCCTTCCCGAGAAATGCCCTTAGATGAATTTTCCTGGAGAAATGTTTCAAATAAAGTTGTAGCTCTTTGTATGTGTAGTTGATATTACAAGTTTAAAGAAAATCGTCGGAGTCATTTTTGAGAAAATAGCAAAAAAGTTAAAAAAAAACAAATAGTAAAGTGATACTTCCGGTTGAGGAATATTGATAGATAACGCACCGTCAGATCCCATGGTGATACCTAAACGTAATATCATGTTTGAACTCTCTACGATTTTTCGTTTTTGAGCTATGCTGTTCATCACAGACACACAGACCATTTCCTAAAATCCACTTTTCTGGACTCAGGGGACCTCAAAACGGATATTTCCGGTGAAAACTCAATATCGAAAATTTGACACGATTACAATACTTCCTCTTACTAGGAGAAAGAGAAAGTTATCGAAATAATTCCAAAAAAAAAAAACAACTCAAAAACTTAATTCTTTAAAGTTATACTTCTGGTTTAGTCGATTATCTTTAAATTTGGAATTCTAGCCATGTATCTAATGTATATTTAATATTATATAGGAAATGGAACTATACGTACATTGAAGGCAAGCTTTACATTACTGTTCCCCCAGAAACCACTAAAAACAATCATGTCCCTGGTAAATATTTCAATATTTCAATATCCTTTAAGTCGCATTTCCGGTTGACAGAATTTGTCCAAAACTTTCGTGTTGGATGCTGCTATAATTAGTAACCTACACAGAATATCATGTTTGAGAGCTTCCTACAACTTTACTGTTACTACGACGATAAAATACCACATAAAATCGTCATCCTTGAAATTGAAATTGACAAATTTTATAGTTAGTATACCCACATTTAATAAAATTCGTCGAAAACTGGAACAAAAAAAAAAACTGTTTAGTAAAAGCGTACTTCCGGTTTTCCTAATTTTTCTTGAAATTTGGAAATTTTGGCCATCCATTTATTTCTAATTAATTTTACTTGGATGGTAGAATTGTATTAATCAACTATGATAGCACTTTAAAGAAAAACATAACCCCCACCCCCCAAAGCCCCCAAAAGTGACACTACTAGGAGAAACATTTCAAATAAAAATTATAGCTCTTTATATGTGTAGTACACATATCTACTTTAAAGAAAATCATTGGAGACGCTTTCGAGCAAATATAAAAAAGCTGAAAAATACATTTCAGTAAAAACATAACTTCCGGTCATCCGATTTTTTTTTTTTTTCAAACTCGGAATTTCAACAACATATTTAATTCTAATTAATATTATTTAGATTATAGCATTGTGTAGTAAACTGAAATAACACTTTAGATGAACACCTAACCCCCCATTCTTCCCCCAAAACTGTCCTTAAATGAATTTTCCCGGAGAAATGTTTCAAATAAATATTTTAGATCCTTTGTATGCGTACTTAATATAAACAAAGTTTCAAGAAAATCGTTGGCGCGATTTTTGAGAAAATTGCGAAACCAACTTTTGTAAAGTGGTAATTTTGGTTGAGGAATTTTGACAGATAACCCATTGTCCGGATCCTATTTCTGATATCTAAATGGAATATCAAGTTTGAACTTTTTACGATTTTTCATTTTTGAGCTATGTTGTTTACATACACCCACACAGTCTACAGACCATGTTCTAAAAACCACTTTTTTTGGATTCATGGGCCTCAAAACGGATATTTCCGGTGAAAACTCCATATCCGGTGAAAATTTTGGCACGATTACAATACTTCCTCTTACTAGGAGTAAGAGATAATAAAATGGTTCAAATAAAATTGATACGTTTCTATCTATTAAGCAAGCATACCAAGTTTGAAGAAAATCATTGTAACTATTTTCGAGAAAATTCCAACAAAATCAAATATCTGTTCTACAAAATTCCACTTCCGGTTAATCGATTTATTTTAAATCTGGAATTCTATCAATGCTTCTAATGTGTATTAATATTATGTAGGTGATAAGACCATATATCACACTGAAGTGGTACTTTGGAGAACTGCTCCGCAACCGGTATGGCGGCACCAGTGTGCCGTGTGCCGCCGCGCCCATAACATAATAGTAGGTAAAACCCAAGGGTGGCCAGGCCACTCGCCGCGTATAATACCTTAATAATACCAAAAGTGGTGAATAAATTTGACCACTATTTTTATTCACTTAATGCAGAAAATGCGATTGAATTCGAAATCGCTTTGCAACCACTACTATAAATTCTGCAAATGCACTTCCTCGGCAAATTCGTGAGGAATTTATTGAATTGAGTAATGACGTGGGGTGCTAAAACATCACTTTGCCGAAGTTCCATTTGGATACTTTCTGGAGATTTCGGTTAGGAAAGAATATCCTCGGATTTCAGACCATACTATTTCAATTCTACTCCAATTTTCAACGATATATGAGTAAACAAAGTTTATCAACTCTAGTGGTAATTAAAAAATGATAAGCGGTCGTGCTTAAAAAGGACTTGATCAAGTACTTCGGATTGCACTTTCAAATATCGTGCCGAATATAAAGTATTTGTGTTTATTCAAACAAGCTTAAGTTTTAATTACCTTTTTACTTTCTCTTACTCCTCCGAGTAAGAGGAAGTATTGTAATCATGACAAATTTTCGATATTGAGTTCTCACCGGAAATGTACGTTTTGAGGTCCCCTGAGTCCAAAAAAGTGGTTTTTAGCAAATGGTCTGTGTATGTATGTATGTGTATGTATGTATGTATGTATGTGAACAGCATAGCTCAAAAACGAAATCGTTAGAAAGTTCGAACTGATATTTCCGTTGCGTTATCACCGATGAGATAGAAAGTGGGTCATCTGTCAAAAATTCCTCAAAACCGGAAGTTCCCAATTTTATATTGTTTTTTTTTTATGTTGTTGCGATTTTCTCAAAAATGCTCAAACCATTTTCTTCAAACTTTCATATCTAACTACACGTACGGCAACTACAACTTTTATTTGAAACATTTCTACGGGAAAATGCATTTAAGGGCACTTCTGGGGGAGGGGTTTAGGTTTCCGAGATTAGATTTTCATCTAAAGTACTATTTCAGTTTATTAGACAATTCTGCCATATAAATAAAGTTAATTAGAATCAAATATGTTGTTGAAATTCCGAGTTTGAAAAAAAAATCGGATAACCGGAAGTGCGTTTACTTTACCAGTTTACTAAATAATTTTTTTTCACTTTTTCGCGATTTTCTCAAAAATGGCTCCGACGATTTCCTTGAAATTTCGTATATAAACTAAACATGCAAAGATCTACATTATTTATTTAAAACATTTCTCTAGGAATGTTCCATTTAAGGGCACTTTAAGGGGAGGGGGTGGGGTTACAGCTTCCCCTAATGTGTATCATAGTGATTTATACAATTTATATCCAAACAAAATTAATTAGAAAGAAATAAGATAGCCTACTAAATTCCAATTTTCTTCAAGAAAATAGTTAAACCGGAAGTGCCTTTTCTTGAACAGTTCGACGAATTGCGTTTAAAGTTGGTACACAAATTATAAAATTTGTCAATTACAATTTTGAGAATGGAGGGAGGTAAGAGAAAGTTGTGTGAGTGTTTCACACAGATTTTTTTTTTTTTACGTTACGTTATATGAGTATAGTTTTTAAGTTATATATGCATATGTATCAAATAAAAAATAAAATGCAATATTTATGCATTCTATTTTGTATATATACATATTTACTTTTGGTGTGCCGCGAAATTCGTTGAAGAACTTTGTTGTGCCATGGGCAAGAATAGGTTGCGGAGCACTGCTTAAAGGAAAGCATAACGCTGCTGTCCCCTCAGAAACCCTAAAAAAAAAATATAAAAAAATTCAGAATTTTTGGGAAAATGTTTCAAAATAAAGTGATAGGTATTTATGTTTTAAATTTATGCTTGCAATCGTGTCAATTTTAAAGAGTTTTAAATAAAATCTTTGGCGCTGTTTTTGAGAAAAATCATAAAAAGCTGAATAAAAAAAACAAAAAAACTATTCAGTAAGACGCACTTCCGGTTGATGGATTTTGCCGGAAATCTTCGTGTCTGATACGAAGTGGTAGTGTCTAAATGGAATATCACGTATGAACTTCCTTCGACTTTTAGTTTTTGAGATATTCTGTTAACACACAAAACACACACACACACACACATTTATACATATATATATATACGAGGTGTGTAAATTAAGTAATGAGACTGATTTTTATCTTTTTTTTTATTCAAATAAAATTACAATTCAACATTGTCCCCTTCAAAGTAACTACCTTGGGAAGCCACACAACGCTGAAGACGATTCTTCCATTCGTCATAGCAGTGCTGGAACTCGGATACTGGAATAGACTTCAGTTGGTCGGTTACGGCTGTTTGAATATTCTCCAATGTTCCAAAATGACGTCCCTTGAGGTGATTTTTCAATTTGGGGAACAAAAAAAAGTCACATGGACTCAAGTCGGGTGAATAAGGAGGCTGAGGAGCCACAGGAATGTTATTACTGGCCAAATACTCATTAATAGAAATCGCGGTGTGACACGGAGCATTGTCGTGATGCAACACCCACTTGTTTTTGATGTTTGGTCTCACACGCATGACTCTTTTTCGAAGTCTCTCAAGAACTTCTCGGTAAAAATGTTGGTTTACCATTTGGCATTGAGGCACAAATTCTTTGTGAACGATTCCTTGGCTATCAAAAAAGCAAATCAGCATGCATTTGATTTTTGACTTGCTCATTCTTGCTTTTTTGGCCTTGGAGAGGTTGAAGTGTGCCACTGCATGCTCTGACGCTTAGTTTCTGGGTCATACTCAAACACCCAAGACTCGTCTCCTGTAATAACACGTTCCAAAAAATTGGGATCGTTTTCAATTGCTCCCAAAAAGTCAAGGCTCCTTTCCTTTCTGATGTCTTTTTGCTCTTGTGAAAGATTTTTCGGAACCATTTTTGCACAAATTTTTCTCATCCCCAATTCATTAGTCAAAATTTGATGAACGGTTGTGTGAGTCAAATTCAACTCTTCGCCGATCATTCGGACTGTCAAACGACGATCTGAACGCACGAGATCGCGGATTCTGCCAACATTTTCGTCGGTTCTTGAAGATGAAGGCCTTCCGCTGCGAGGCTCGTCTTCAATTGATTCCCTTCCTTCTGCAAACGACTTAAACCACCTAAAAACCTGTGCTCTCGACAAAGCATTGTCTCCATAGGCCTGGCACAGTTTTTCAAACGTTTCCGTTGCACTGTGCCCAAGTCTGAAGCAAAACCTGATAGCACAACGTTGCTCGTAATTGATGTCACTCATTTTTAAAACGCACTGAAAAAAACCTTGCTCACAAAAAAGTCACTACGGACAGTGCAACAACTCTAGCATTTTCAAATTTGCATTGGACGTGTATCAGATGTTTACTTGCCCTACCATGCATGCGCTGCGTCTCCAGTGTTGCCAGATCGAACACTAGAAAATTAGTCCCATTACTTAATTTACACACCTCGTATATATATACATATGCATACAGACTATTGGCTAATATTTTTTTCATATTCAGGGGACCCCAAAACATGTATTTCATAGTGAAAACTCAATTTAAAAAATATAGCACGAGCGCAATACTTCTTACTAAGAGTAAGGGCCTATATCAGACTAGGACGCCACTGTAGCTCTGCTGGCAGCGCTGCCAAAAATTGGTAGCAGCGCAGCGCAGAAACCATTGGTGACTTCACAGCGCAGCAGGGTCTCACAGCCCTGTGCCACCAGTTTAAAAACCAGAAAACATTATATGAGAACGGATATATCTCACATTCAGATGCTACCAGTGTCGATAAATTGCCCCGGATTCTATATTGCGCTGTTGTTTCAACATCAACAATTTTGACCCTTGACACAAAATTTATTGTCGAAATATAAAATAAATTTGCAATATGGGGGGGGGATGATTACTGTGTAAATCGTGTGGTTGAAGAAGTGAAGAAACGCTGGGAAAAAGGTGATGGAAATTTTTTGAAAGAGGACAGAGCTTGATGGCAGAGCCGAGAAAAACAATATCATCACTTCTTTCTAAGTTATCCTTGCATATATCCAAGAACTCATCGAAGGATTTCATTGTCATTCTTACAAAAAAAAAAAAAAATTGAAAAACTTATCTTCGTATAAAGTAAACTAGCAATCCATGTCTGTTGCGATCCGCAAAGAAAGGATTGACCCAAAATTTACCGTCCCTTCCACCCATTCCATTTTCTTGAATGACGGCATCGAATACAAGCATTTAGAAATAACTGTTCAACATACATTATGAGAATGACAGAACTTACTATCTTAGTTGGCGTCTCGTATGGCAAAAGAGCTGCCACGGCGTCCTAGATTGATACGGCTGTAAGAGGAAGTAAAAAAAATTGAGTGTGTTTCCGAGTTTGAAGAAACTCAGTTAACCGGAAGTGCTACTTTACTAAATGGCTTTTTTTTTTTCTACGATTTCCTCGATAATAACTAGAACAAGTTTATTTAGGTTTGGTATAGCAACTATAGGAATAATATAGGCCTATCACTTTTCTTTGAAACTTTTTCTCCCGAGAAAATTGATTTTAGCGAGATTTTGGGGGAAGGGGGGGAGAAGCTGGGTGAGATCACGCTAACCTCAAAAGTGTTGTATTTATTATAGTTTAGGTTTTCCCACCTGTATAATATTAATGTTACTCAAATATTAAGTAAAAATTCCTTTTTTGAAAAAAATTATTATATCTGTGTTATTTGCAGTTCGAGAAAGTTAAAAGAAAGTTTGTTTGATTGTATTATTTACTCTTTTTTTTCCGTTTTTCTCACTGTTTGCAATTGTGTCAAAGTTTCGATAACGGAGAGTTTCTTAACCGGAAGAAACGTTTTGACGTCCTTTAACTGGTGTGAACCACTCACATAACATTCTCTTACTCCAGTTCTCAAAATTATAATTGACAAATTTTATAGTTTCTGTACCTACCAAATTAATTCAAATACGACGAAAACTGAAAATACCGTCCAGTAAAAGCACGCTTCCGGTTAACTAATTTCCTTGAAACTCGGAATTTTGGACATGCATTTATTTCTAATTAATTTTGCTTGGATGATAGAATTGTATAATCAACTATGATAGCACTTTAGAGAAAAAACATAACCCCACCGTTCCCCTAAAAATGCCCTTAAATAAATTTTCCCGGAGAAATGTTTTAAATAAATGTTTTAGATCTTTGTATGTGTAGTTGGTATTCCAAGTTTAATGAAAATCGTCGGATCTATTTTTGAGAAAATCGCAAAAAAGTAATAAAAAAAAACAACAAGTAAAGTGGTACTTCCGGTTGAGGAATTTTGACAGATGACCCACTGTCAGATGCCATGGTGAAACCTAAACGGAATATCAAGTTTCAACTTTCTACGGTTTTTCGTTTTTGAGCTATTCTGTTCACATACACACACACACACACACACACACACACACACACCACAGGCCATTTGTTAAAAAACACTTTTTTGGACGCAGGGGACCTCAAAACGGATATTTCCGGTGAAAACTCGATATCTAAAATTTGACACGATTACAATACTTCCTCTTACTAGGGGTAAGAGAAAGTAAAAACAGTAACTGGATGAAAATTCAAATTTTATAATTTCGTTTAAGTTCCACCAGGTGAATATGTGGATGGGTCCGCAGTGCTGGATAACATCTAGTATTTTATCCGTCGTAGCATGCATATTGATTTTCTTCCTGACCGGTTTCGGATTTTTATCCATTGTCAGAGCAAATTCACCAAGTTCAACGTAATGTTTTCTGTTACACTCCACAGTTAGTGTATTGGTTGTATACAATTTTGTGAGGAGGTTATAAGGTTATGTTCCATATAACTTTATGAACATTTCCTTGCTTATGAACATAACCTTATATCCTCTCCACATAATTATATACAACCAACAAACCAACAAGTGTGGAGTGTAACAGAAAACATTACGTTGAAGTGTACTCTCTACACGAACTTGGTGAATTTGCTCTGACGATGGATGAAAATCCGAAACCGGTCGGGATGAAAATCAATATGCATGCTACGATGGATAAAAAAAATACCCGATGTTACCTATATAATATTAATGAGAATAATCTTACTTTATCTTTATTTATGGCGCAACAGCCCATGAAGGGCTATGCCTGGCAAGACGGCGATTTAAATGGGAGGGTGTGGGGTAAGCATGCCGCAGTTCCCTTGCCGTTTTAGTTCCGACCTTTGCTACCTAGAGCGCTACCAACTGTAGCTTCCCACTTTTTATCACGATGCTGGGTCAACACCACTGACTTTGCCCTCACGGGAATCGAACCCTGGATTCTCGCACGAAAGGCAAATGCGCTAACCACTAGACCAACGCGTGAGAACACTGAGATTATGTGTTGTGTTGCTACGAGTTCGTAGAAAATCAGTAAAACGGATAACTTTGATGAATATTTTTTTTTCCCCAGTTTCCTACGATTTCCACTATAATAACTCTAAGAAGTTTCTCTTTAAACTTGGTATGCCAACTACAGGAATCTAGGCCTATCACTTTTGGTTGAAACTTTTTTCTTTCTGAGAAAGTTCATTTTAAGGAGTTTTATGATTTCTTCAAAAAGTTTTATAATATATGGATATGGGGCTGCAATGCTGAATAACTTCTGGGATTTTATTTGTCCTATAGCATGCATATTTGTGCCGCTCCTGACCAGTTTCGAATTCTCATACGTCGTCAGAGTAAGGCTATCATTTCAGGCGTGCTTAAGCCCAACTACCAATTAGGTGTGGTGGACGGAGTCGGAAGCACCTACTTTATGACATTTTTTAAACGAATATAAAATTTAGCAGTTATACGCTAGACTCGAATTGAGGTCCTTCCACTTAAAAGTCCATGCTCATAACCATTACACTAACCCGCCCCTATAAGGTTATTATTTACCACATTCACATTTATATTTCTTTCACGCATCATACTTGTTGAACAATGAAGGTTCAGAACTAGAACCTTCCGCATACTATCAACACATAAACCTTAGCAATAACACTCTGCCCTTGCTTCTGGAAAATGAGACGGTATATAATGCCTTTAAAAGGTTTGCGGAATCTGCTCTATCGCGGCGTATTGTTTTGTGGGTCTTTATCATGGATAGGCGGAGAATGAGTGTTTTGTGTGATAGTAATTTATTGCTTGTCCTATGGTTTGTTATACCGATTTCCTCCAAGAAGCGGGGGTGACAATCCTAGCTGTGTGTGGTCTGACGTTATTAGCATGAAACTGTCCCCTACATATGGAGCAAACGGTATGACTGCTTGTATAAGAACTTCCTCAACATACCTAGCACAGCGGTCATTGCAATATTATCAACAACAATTAACTCGGCGCGGGTATCCAAATTTATCCCACCCCAAACTATAGTTCATTGTCGTTGAAAAGGACCACTTCTGACTAGTAACACATTGAATGAAACGCTCCCTTAGCCTTCTCCACACATAAATTCGGCTGTCTGAAGAATACAGACCAAATCGCAATTCATCCGTAGAAGAGAACAGCCCTCGATTGCTTTACAGTCCAATATACATGCAGATTGGCAAAAGCTTATCTGCTTACACGATGTCGCCTGGTTAGTACTGGCATCATCAATAAGTTATCTTTGAACTGTGTAGCCATAAATAAAGCGATTGCGTAGTACTAAGAACAAAAGAAATCGGTTGCCTCGTCTGTTGTGACACTTGTACGACCTCTACCGTGACTCCCAACGACCCCGGTTTC
>JAAEAF010011666.1:0-17108 GCA_011037195.1 Triatoma infestans | reverse complement strand
GTCACATAAAATTATTAAATTATTATACATAATTATTATTGCTATTCTTGCTATTAAAATTAATTTTGTTAAGCACATTTACAGAAACTATTTTAATATTAACTTGAAAAAGACAACATATTCTGTAGAAGAAAGATATGTTTAAAAAAAAGTGTTTTATCTCAACATATTTAAAGAATGGTCAATAAGAAAAACTAAGTTCTAAGTATAAGTTATAATTTATAACTTGTATTTGTAAATCATTTACTGTTACTGGCTGAGGCAAACCAACAGACAGCACCAAGAATTGTGTAAACTATTAAAATCATCAAGACGCAAAGAAACACCTGAAAGAAAGTTTTAAAATGCATGAAAACTCACAAGAAAATTTCAATTTCATTCAGATAATTTTTTTTATTAAAGAAAAAGAAAAGAAGTCATTAATTGAGATTATATCTTTCCATAGAAATTCTATAAATTCTGGTTTTCTTTCTTGGAAAAAGACATCGTAATGACAGGAATTGGCGATGTTTGGTTGTAAAAGAAAATGCCACGCTTCTGTGAATTCACACTTACCTTTCCCTGAAATAGCGGATATAGTAGATACCTAGAAAGGTGATTTAAGAGTATCAGGGAGTTAGCGGTTGAGAGAGCGATTAAATGAAACCATTGCAAGAAGGTAACTTTTTGATACTAGCCTCGTGAGCTTGTAAGAGACTATTTATTAAGACTGCTTCGATTGATAATTTTTTAAGACTGCTGATTTGAGCCTCTTCCTTGTAGACTGTTTACAGACTTGTTGAAAACTGTATATGGACTTGTTACGTTGAAGACTGGTTACGTTGTTAAAGATTGGTTGCCTCCTTAAAGATTAATTTTAGAATGCAAATTGTAACAGGATTTACAAATGGAAATTGGGCGGAGATTGTTGCTTAAACTGGTAACAAGTCGAAGGCTGATGTCACTTAGGATATAGAACAGATCCATAATATATAATAACAATGGCGCTGAATGTGTGTGTTTTGTAATAGCGATAAGAAGTATGATATTAGTGGCGCTGTTATGTGATAGTGATAAGAATCACAATCTTTCCATCACAATATTTATTTCGATCTGGATATATTTTTAACAGTCGTTAGCATGTCTTAACTTTAAAGTGATTTAAAATTTTGAATAATGAATTATGAAACTTAAATGGTAAGAAGTTTTATTGGTAAAAATAAGGTGAAATGCCGCAATAATGGTATGCAAAATGTGGCCCGAGGTCTAATGTAATGTTAGATGACGATGGACAGATACTGTAAGATTTGTTTATATACATATTCCTATCTCATCACTAGACCGCGTCTTCCACCAACCAGTCTTACCACTAACTATCATGTATACATGTATGAATAAAGTTTATTTATTTCCATTTTTTTTTTTATTCTATTATAAGCTCAATTCTTGGTAATTTTTTCTAACTTTAGTGTGTATAATTTTTATATGCAAAATAATAGTCTTTAAGTGGACGTGTCCTCGCATTCTACTATTATTTAAAGATGAGTCAATTTGTCCTCGTATTATTATATTATATTGTTGTTCTTTCCTCCATTTATGGAAAAATTGCGATTTTTTTTGTCTCTACATCCCACCGTGGATAAAAAGCCAAATTTTTTTATGACTTGGCATCTCGCAATAATATTTATGAGAGGCAAAATAATCTGTTTCAGTTTGACCATGTCCACTTTCTTGGTACCAGGGTTTGAAATCGATAATTATTTTTTCCAACAAATCATCAAATAATAATTATTTTTGATCAATAAATTTAAAAATCCTGCCTGATTTATTAATAAAAATAAAATCAATTTTTGAGTTTTTTTTTATTCCATTAAAAATAATGATCACTTTCTGACCAATACTTTCTTCAATTAAAAATAATGATTAATTCTTGATCGAAAAAATTTCACTCAAAAAATAAAAGTCAGACTGAATTAAAATAAAATATGCTTGTTTCTCACTATTTGCTATGTTGTTCACGAAAATGTAAGTAATCGAATATTCTTAGTGAATTAGCTTTGATTGTGCATGCCGTTCCTGCAACACAGGTTACTGTTGAAAGAGCCTTTTCAGCTCTGAAGTACATCCTCAGTGATTTGCGCTCCAGGCTGACAGCAGATCACATGCAAAAGATACTAATTTTGAAGCTAAACTCTTCCTGTTCAAAGTAGTGTGCATCAACATTTATTTTTGATTGAGGTTTTTATCAGAAGCTTTTTTTTTTTATAATAAAAGCTAAAAGGTTTCATTTTTATTTACTATTATTAGATATTTTAATTCTTTCTGTTTTTTTTTTTTGTTTCTTTACATTGTATATTTCCAAAATAAATTATCTTTCTATAGTATAAGCAGTCGTTAATGATTTCCAACATTTCTAATGAAAAAAAAAAAGTAAATTTTGTCAACCAAAATTTCTATTTCTGATTTTAAAAAAATGCAATATTGAACGAAAAGATTTTGCTCAGAAATATTGATCAAGTTATGATTTTTTAAGCTGTTGATCACAAATAAAAATCACTCTTGATAAAAATCATAAAATGATTTTTAAAATTGGCAGATAAAAATTTTGATCAGATTTGATTTTTATTTGTTTATTTTTAATTATCGATTTCAAACCCTGCTTGGTACCTTTATTTTTTTACAGTTTTACAAGTGAACAAAGCTAATGTACTTTACAATTTGAATTAAACTATCAGCCTGTGGTTGATAAACAGACTATCAAAACCAAAAAGTAAAAGAAATGTTACATAAAATAAAATCCTATAAACTATAAAATTATATTTATAAAAATAAATTAAAAGTAATTAAATAAAGGAAGGCAATCATTATAACATAAAAATCATTGCTTCATTACAGAAAAACATTATATATTAGTACTTGAAAAAAATCTGGTGTGAACATCACACAACTTGTTCTTATTGCAATTTGCATAGTTATAATTGTTTGATAGATCCCTGCAAGTGTAGTCTCTGCAGTCCATGATTATGAAACCCTCCAATGGAGGAACTTGCAGGAAACTAAAAAAAAAAACATTCCATACATCCGCACAAGCAATCAACCAATTTTCTTCAAACAAGGAATTTTAGCAGCACAATATGAAAGGTTTGGCATTTAGTATGGGCAAAGATTGGGCAGATCATTGGGAATTATTTGCCCCCTCCCACAAGTGAAATGACTCCTGTTAGGTAGCAAACTTTTTCAAGTAATAGATATTCTGAGACATATTAATTGTTGTGTGTACATTATAAAATACTGAAATACATTATAAACGCCAAAGTAAGTATGAAAATTCCAATTTTGGGTGTTCTCTTAACGAATTGAATACCCAGAGAAGACGTTCCCGAGGCACATGGGTTGATTAGTTGATTAAAATGAAGGACCCAATCATTCAATGAAATGTTATTGCGAGATGTGAAGTTTACCGATTTAAATCAGTTTATTAAATGCCACAATTGTTTAGATTTTGAACGTTGCTGAAATTGTTTGTCAAGTGTGACAGTCTTGGCTCAATGAGCGCGCTGCATGTGTGACACACACATGTTGCAGTGTGGAAGGTTTTCTTCCTAGGATTTTTAGATTTTTTTCTTCCTTGGAGCCTCTACAGCTCACTGTTCGGTGATGGACAGAATTGTCTGTAGCGAGAGAACAATATCTGGAGGCCGGCAGTGCACTGAGAAGGCTCCGGGCGCCAATGACCATAGATGTTGAAGCGCCTTAAATTAAAAAAATAAAATAAAAATAAACAATTGTTATTCACTGAACAGCAACCTAAACTTAAGGAAGTTTAGGCTTCTAAAAAGAATTCGCGCCCATGTAAGCGCATTTAACAATTGTTGAATTTTCCACACGAAATAACGTGAGTTTAAACGATTTTTCTCCAAACTGGAGACATGTAGAATCGAACTGATCAAGTTCAGCACTAGCTTTAGGAAACGATAATGTTTCTCTTAAGCATCGGTGAACTCTAGCGAATAGACGGCGATCTGGTGCTCTGCGATTAGGAAATCGCCTCTGATAATCTGCAACTGCCCGCCTTTTATTTCCATGACAAAGGACGTAATGAATATCGTCATATTCTCCATTTGAAAAATACATTTTTAAATTATTTAATCTAACAACTTAGTAAATCAACAGCAAAACTGTCGTAATTTAAAACAAAAAACAGACAGTTGAAAACAGCTGGAAACAATTGAAAGCAACTTACAATTGAAGACCAATCAATGGAATTTGATCCATTAATAATAAAATTCTGTTTAAAAACAAATTTTTTTAATTAATTTCATTTGTTTATTAGACATTTTTGACTCAAAATGACTTCAATAATACTTCCTTAAGTTCTGGACCTCGAGTCATGCGCCACCCTTTATATAAATAATTATAAAAAGTTCATGTTAAAAAGGTGAAGTGTTACAAATGATATAAAGCTATGTTAATGAAGATATTATTACCTTGTAATTAGATCATTCAAGTTTTATTTAGCCCAGCCTGCCCCCACTGATCTAACCTTTTTTTTTGCGTAACATTCACTCATCACATTGTAAACAATGTAACAAAAGTTTGACCTCACTTGAATACAAAGCAAACATGACGTAGATAACAACGTTTAAAATCAACCACCTCTCTCTCTCATATTCTGGCCAGTACAACAACTGATGATGTATACCTTCTTGATTCAGTGAATTTCTAGCCTATATTCATTCATTCAAACTGAATAATATTTGGTTATTTACATGTTTCAGATTTATGGAGTATATTTTTTTTTTGCTTTTTGCTGCAAATGTTGAATAATTTTATTATTTATTAATTATTTTTAATTTAAAGCGTGTCAACAACTATGATCATTCCCATAGTGCCTTCTCAGTGCACTGCCTAGCCATCGAACAACACTGTCCATCAGGACAGTGCGCTTCTAGAGGCTTCACACAAAAAAGTCTAAGGCAGCACTGCTGGACCTCCGCTTGCTAGTCCAACTGAGCTAATCCCTTCCCTTTTGATTTGATTATTATTATTACTCGACCAAAATTAGTGGCCAAAGTTGGTTTTTCTTTTTTTCTATAGAGATTTATTATACATTTTTTTTCTTTCAAGATTATTTCTATTTTAATATTTCTAATTTTAAAAACAATTCAACGATAAATTGAATATCAGAAAACGTAATATACATTTTTCTTAACTTTAACCTATTGTTTTATAATTTTTCTGAAAAGGTAAATTTCTCATTTTAAATGCAACATTCTGTTAGTGGTTTTCTCAAATGTTTGAGATCTTTTAATTTTAATTTTTTTACTAAATAACTTTAGCTGTCGTAGAAAAAGTATGTTTATGGAGAGAATAAATAAAGTTCTTTTGCCTCAAACCTCGTTCAATTGCCACACCTAATAATCGTGGGGTCAAAATCTGAACTTGATGTGAAAATGTGGTACTTTACTTTCTTCTCAAATAAATAACTATTATTCACAAGAAATAGAAAATTATATATTATATAAGTATATGTTATATAAAAAATATTGTTATAGAATTATTTTGTTGCTGTTATCGGGAATAATAATAATAATAATTAAAAGGACACCCGATTATAAATAGTTTGATCAGTAAATTATACTAATTATAAAATATAAATGTTAAACAATTGTATAAAATAAATGCCGACAAAACTTTTATTAAGCCCGTAGCATTAAGGGAATAATGTCTCACTCAGGACCGGCTTAAGCAAGAGTAAGGCCTTATGCAAAATTGAAGAAACCTCTTGAAAATAATGCCAATTAAACATGATAATAATAGGCAGCAGAAACTCATAATATGACAACACTATTCTACCTAATAGAAAATTTTATTTTGGGCAAATTTAAAAAAAAAAAAATAGTTTATGGTAAGTTGAAAATATATTATGTAGTCGTATGAAGTAAATTCCAACAACTTCTTCCTAAATTTTATGTACTTGAGGGTATTTCGAACAACACTTAGTTGATATCCCAATATATACATATATATGTATATAAAACACTCAGGTAGGGACTGCAGAGTAACTGATGTGGCACCTGTTTGGGTTTAACGTACTTAGAGGCAAACTCTTGTTCACCACACACACACACAAACTACACAGCCTTACAAGAGACCCACACTAGTTACTTAGAAAGTGGCTTTATCTAGTTCCACTACATATCTACACGTACACAGAAATTAGTTGTAAATAAAAAGGTTTCTACGATGAGATCAAATAAGGGCATTTCTGAAAGAGATAAAAAAAAAAAGCAACCGTAAATTATATTTTATTTTGATACGGGAAGAATGGAGTTGTCCCTGTGAAAGTGTGAAATGTTTAAAAACTTTTCGTATCTTCTGAAGCAAATTTTTGTATACTTATTCGAAGTTTGTGCTATTCAAATTTTAGCAGTAGCTAATAGTTATAATTCGATAAACTATTTTCTATAAGCTAATGAATTCTATAATTCGATGAATTTTATACTACATAACTTTTATTTCTTAACCTAATAATTTAATTATTATTAAACTGAGCTTACTATACTGAGTATAATAATTATCATGCACTTTTTCGTAATTCATAGTATCTTCGAGCCGTTTTCAAGAAAACCACCAAAAATCAGAATCCAAATTTATAAATTCGCACTTCCGATTTGCTTCAAATTTAGACTGCTAGCAATACTTCTATTGTACTTTAATTTATATGGCTGGTTAAGTACTAATGTGTAGTAAATATTTTATTTGTCCAAAACGGGTAATAAATAGGAACACTTTAAAGTAAATACTATATCTTTAATTTCTATAACTCGACAACACAACACTAAATCTAGCTACACGTAGACAGACTCTAACACAACTGTGGTTAACTAATGGCCGACCTTATTCACTACTCATCAACAGTTAGTTCTCCATCGATCTATCTTACTCTATAATCGATAAACAGTCGATGCAAGAAGACTAACCCCTCGATATGTTCCCCTAATATTACCACAACTCGGATTAGGGGAACATATCGAGGGGTTAGTCTTCTTGCATCGACTGTTTATCGATTATAGAGTAAGATAGATCGATGGAGAACTAACTGTTGATGAGTAGTGAATAAGGTCGGCCATTAGTTAAGCACAGTTGTGTTAGAGTCTGTCTACGTGTAGCTAGATTAGTGTTGTGTTGTCGAGTTATAGAAATTAAAGATATAGTATTTACTTTAAAGTGTTCCTATTTATTACCCGTTTTGGACAGTCAGCAATTCGATGACCTGGTTCACCGCAGTTGAAACAGCTATCTTTTCTGGAGCTACGCTTATCAACCAAACTACTGTTAGGTACCTGAAAATTAATGGAAGCTGAAGCTTTAGATACCTGTTTAGTCTCCTTCTTCATATTTTCGTAAATCCTTAACTTGTCCTTAAGCTGTGCAACAGACGTAGCATCATAAAGCAAAACTTTGTTCTGCGGTGTATCAATAATGCCATTTATTACATAGTGAATTAGTGATTCGGTATCTATTGATCCTCTAGAGGCTAGTTCTCTCATCACAAGGAGGTACTCTTGAGCACTCTCATTCTTCTTCTTGACTCTTGAACTTAGCATCTTATGTAAGTCAGCAGAATTAATCTTCTTTTTGAATTCTTTAAGAAGGGCTGCTTTTAAGGCATCCCAGCTTACCAACCCTCTTTCACCTTGTACAAATAATTTGGCTAGTCCAGTTAGTTTTTTCTTCGCAAATATTAGTTTTTGGAGGCCATTCCAGCCATACAGCTTGGCGTTCTCTTCAAACAGCTCTATCCATTCTTCCACTCGTAAGCTGTCACCACCATCATATTCAAGGATCGAATCTTCCACATCCTTAAAACTTAAAGCGAACTGATTGAGAACTGGCGGTGAATTCACAATACATTTCTCTATAGAAGGAATCGAGGATTCATCTTCCGATTCCTCTTCACTTTCCTCGCTATCTTCCTTCGAAGAAAAATCTGTTAAATTATTTAATTTCGTGCAGATTCTTCGTGCAATATCCTTGGCGTCACCCGAATAATCTATTGTGAGGACGCTACAAATGGTTGCTAGCTCCGCCACTGAAAATGATTTCATTGCAACACAATTTTCTCATTTAACTCTGCGTCTGTAAAGTTGAATCCCTTGAATTCTTTCAACTTCCTTCTACTTAACCGACCACATTCGTCACCAAATATTAATCTAAAAAGAAGCTTAACTGTTTTTGATGAGAGTGAATCAATCACTTTTCCTAAGGACGCTATGCTTCCAAGTGACGCCATCTGAATTCTTGTTGTTTCAGCAATCAACACTTTATCCCACTTCTGAAATTGTAGTAAATATTTTATTTGTCCAAAACGGGTAATAAATAGGAACACTTTAAAGTAAATACTATATCTTTAATTTCTATAACTCGACAACACAACACTAATCTAGCTACACGTAGACAGACTCTAACACAACTGTGGTTAACTAATGGCCGACCTTATTCACTACTCATCAACAGTTAGTTCTCCATCGATCTATCTTACTCTATAATCGATAAACAGTCGATGCAAGAAGACTAACCCCTCGATATGTTCCCCTAATATTACCACAAATGTGATATTTTACAGAGAAGCTTAACGTCACAGTTCCCAAAGACCAGAACCCAATGACATCAACTTACTGCAAAAATTGTTCAAATAAAAGTGATAGGCAATAGTTTTTGTTTAGATGTTATTCTAAGTTTCAAGAAAATCACGATAAACCGAAAAAAAAAACAAACATTCCTAGTAAGGGGAAGTATTGTAATCGTGTCAAATTTTCGATATCGAGTTATCACCGGAAATATCCGTTTTGAGGTCCTCGGAATCCAAAAAAGTGGTTTTTACAAAATGGTGTGTGTGTGTGTGTGTGTATTTATGTGAACAGCATAGCTCTAAAACGAAAAGTCAAACTTGAAAGTTCAAACTTGAAATTCCGTTTAGTTATCACCATGGAATGCGACAGTAGGTTTTCCGTCAAAAATTCCTCAACCGGGTATACCACTTTACTAGATGTTTTTTCACTTTTTTGCGATTTTCTCAAAAATGGCTCCAACGATTTTCTTTAAACTTGGTATATTAACTGTACATACTAAGATCTACAACTTACTTAAAACTTAAAACATTTCTCTGGAAAAATTCATTTAAGGGCACTTCTGTGGGAACGGGTAGGGTTAGGTTTTCCTTCAAAGTGTTAATTTCAGTTTTCTATACAAAATGTATCATCTAAATAATATTAGTATTAAATATTTTTTTGTTTTGTTTATTTAGAAATTTACAATCTGTATTACATATATACAATGAGTAAATATGATGTTGAATAATGAAACTGTAGGCTGTGAGAAGGCAGGAGGAGAGAAACTACCCAGCGGTAGCACTCTCTACGGGATACCAGTAGCACTGATCAGTCCCGAAGGAAATCTCGAGGCCACTGGCGATTCAAACGGCGAGGTGGATTGTCAGGGATGGTAGTGGAGGCTAGAGATGTACAAAGGGATTAGAGCAAAAGGCGAGAGTAGGATGCAGTTTATGATATTTTGTCTTGCAAGTTGTTGTACGAAAGGGATGTTGAGGTCATTTTGGAGCGTAAGGTTTGAGACGTAGAAAGGAGTATCAACTTATCTGTCGAAGTAGCTTAGATTGGAATGTCTGAATAGTAGGTAAGTTTGTAGGTTTAGCTGAACCCCACAATTCAAGTCCGTAAGTCCAAATTGGTTTGATTATAGAAATATATATATCAGTCTTTTGAGTTCTGTAGGTAATTTGGATCGTCTTCCAATAATCTGTAAAGAAGTTTGGCCCTATTAGTCAGTGCTTGTCTTTTTAGTCTTGTGTGCAGGGTATTAAATATGTTGTTGAAATACCGAGTTTGAATAATATCGGATGACCGGAAGTATTTTTATATTGAAAAGTATTTTTCATTTTTCTGCTATTTTCTCTAAAACGGTTCCAATGATTTTTTTTTCTTTAAACTGGGAATGTAAACTACAGATATAATGAGCTACAGGGAAACTCATTTAATGGGGCTTTTAAGGGAGGAGTTAGGTTATGTTTTCTCTAAAGTGCTATCATTGTTGATTATACAATTCTATCATCTAAACAAAATTAATTAGAAATAAATTGCCAGAATTCCTAGTTTCAATAAAATTAGTAAACCGGAAGTGCGTTTTTATTATCAGTTTTTTCAGTTTTTACTATTGTTGTACTAACTATAAAATTTGTCAGTTACAATTTTGTACTGGAATAAGTGAAAGTTGGTGAGTGTATCACACCAGATTTGTTTTTAGTGTGTCACATACACATTCATTAAAAACATTATTTTCGTACCGGGGGAGGGGGGGACTTCAAACTTGAAAACTCATTTTCGTAAGTTTGAAAATTTCGCAATATTTCATCTTACAGCAGTATGAGAAAGTATAAAACGGTTTGTTTAAAGTAAAAATGGATATCCGTTTTATGTAGCACTAGGGATCTGACAAGAATGGTAACCGGATATCCTTATTTAGACATTTTCTATCTAGGATAGATCCTTCGTATCTACTACTTTTAATAATTTCCAATTTCAAGACAAATATGGTGCCTTAATATCTTTGGTTTCTTTTTTTTGCTTTCTATTTTATTTTTCTCGATTTATTTTGGACAAATAATTTTCATTTCATGGTAACCTCTTGGCCCATAATGCACCACTGTTTATTCATTTCGCATTGGTCTTCATTACCAAGTCCAGTGCACTATTGCTTCTGCTGCTTAGCTGCGCCTCTTTGCAGGTGCTTGAATGACCATTTGTGAGGAATTCAAACATGGCTTCCAATGAGCTTGGTAATATTTAATGTTATACTCAATTTTCAATCTCGCATTATACTAGGTGAGGAGACTTACTTCAGAAATTCTGACTGTTAAATATAAAGGAACTGTTAAAAATGCTGATTCTTCTCGTTTATAATGTTTCAAATTTATGACTGATATTTCACTTCCAAGCGGGGTATATAATTTCTTCCTCCGAAAAGGATAATTCTACCTTTCTTTGAATAAATTAGATATTTCAGTAAGTAGGGGCCTTTAGTTTGTTTTTTCAAACATTGTGATTAATTAGTTAGCTAGCCATTTTTGGGGTTTGTTTGGTTTTTATTATTCTCTTTCTACCTACAGTTCTAATATTAATTATATTTGTTGCTTACCTGTTGTATTCAGTATAAATATAACCGGATATTAACTGATGGACATTATCTAACTCTCGATCTTGTCTTCTACATATATATTGCACGGACACACATATATCTTATTTATTTGTAGGTTTGTATATACTGTCAAGTTCGTACTAAATACTATTTAATTAAAAAGCTATGTTATTTTAATAACATTGCGTTGTAATTTTTTGGTTTTTGTCCCCTCAGATGAACCTTAATGAGCGAGAATTTATTTACATGCTCCACCTAAGTAAAGTAATGCATGTAATAATTTACATTATACGTTTCAAAAAAACAAACAAAAAAAAACATGAATATTGTTATCCAATAGCTAATTGTATATTTTTTAGAAAAAATAAATTAAAATAAGAGATGGGTTTGATAAAATTGTGGTTATTACGTTATTGTCATTATTAATATTATTTATTTTTCTCTTTTTACTTTCTCTTACTGTTAGTAAGAGGAAGTATTGTACTTTCTTCATCGTCATCATCATAATCTAACCTCTTCTACCGCCTAAGCAGTTTGAAGTTCATTATTTGTGGAAAAATTGAAAATTTCTAATTTATCTTCAAAAATGACATATTTTTTTTTTCTAGAACGACTTCAAAAGTAATTAACAAAAAACTCGGTTGTGAAGATACAACATTTTATTAATGCAATTTATAATTAACAAAGATTATTCAAAATTACAATATTTTTTGCGGAAACACGACTTGAAACTAACCCCCCCGCTTCCCCCCTTATAACTGCTCTAAAATCAATTTTCTCAGTTGTAGTCGTGAAGGTATTTATTGGGATGCGTGTATTTATAAGGATGAACCTTTTTATAAGCTTGAACGTATTTATTGGGCTGTTTGTATTTATTGGGGGTGAATGTGTTATACGTATGAGTGTATTTATTGCGTTGTCTCAGTTATTTGTGTGTTGAAATTATTGATACGAATGTACTGTAAATACTTTGATTTTAATTCAGGTTTAATTCGAGAAAAGTTCGGTACCGACCTTCTAAATTTAATACAGTACATAGGTAGCATAGACATACATACGTCGTATAGTAGGCAATTTAGTTATGACTAGGGCGATGTTTTGATATGTTTAGCCAGTATAGTGTCAATTAAAGGAGAAGAATTAAGCGAATGTCCATAGATGTTTTGCACCATATAAATTTAAAAAAAATTTCTCAGAAAAAGTTCTTAACAAAAAAAGTCTATGTATAGTTAGTATCCAATAAACTCGAAGATGTCTTTATGGAGAAAATCGCAGACAAACAGGAAAAAATGTTCATTAAAGTCATACTTCCTGTCAGATTTTCTTTAAATTCGGGATTTTGACAATATAGTTAATTCTAATTAATATTGTATGGATAATAGAAGAAGAAGAGAATGCACTTTATAAAACAAAAATGAGGCTGCTCAACTACGTTGAGTTGCTAAGCACACAGCTTGATAATCAGTTTCAACGATATTCCTTAAGCGGTAGAAAAGTTGTTGATACTTATCAGCCAACCTGAGTAACCAAATTGCAGAGCATAGTCCATATAAAATTATCAACAAACACCCAACCTATGGATAAGGCATAGTCGTTTGGTAGTTAGTTTGCTCTGTGTTTAGCTATCCCTCAAGAGGTCAGCCATATATGCGGTGATTAATTATTCCTAGAGAATCGATAATGATTGATTCTGCTAGGAAAGCCAGATGTCTCGGTTCAATGCCCAAACCCTCGAGGAAGTCCCAAGAAGTTGCCTTTGGGACAGTTCCACGGGCTTCCAACCAAAGTCCTCGGACCGCATATTCCCTTTCCCCTAACCGCTCTCTGAACTTTTCTTTAGAGAAAGGAGTGCACCTTTTGTAAAAGACCCTTCTTCTCATCGTGTACCTTTGTGGCCTGCTCTAGGTCGCTGCACTCAAAGCGCACCGTAGGTTCTGTGATCCACGATACTTTACAGTTGTCGCTGAATGCAATTATGTCAGCGTACCTAGTTGTCCCCTGGGTGTCCACTCCGTATACCTCCTCCATACATTCATAACCCTTTTCCTTGAGAAGGTTCATGATTAGGTGTTTTACCCTGTGGTGACGGCGTAATGAGGAGCATATTATGCGGACAGCTTCCCAGCACATGTGCTGGTGTTTTCTGTCTCTCTATTGCATCTGCGACAGAGGGGTCCAATATTCTCTCCATACACACCAGCATTTCCAGGTATCTTCGCCTCGCAGGGGCGCGTGGTTAACTTTGAGTTTCAATGCATTGGTCCATTCAGAACCCGAAAGAAGCTGCTTATCGTATACAAATTTATTTCCCTTCGGATTATCTTTAAAATGGCTTACCCCGATTGTCTGCCATTTGCATTGTGATCATTCTTCGAATGACCTTTCTCTCAGTGTCTGCCTTATTTTCTTTACACTGTCGTCTATGCATTCAGGATCTAAGTTCAGGCGCGCATTGCATTCGTTCACCTCAGCATCGTAGTTGAAGGTGGATTGAAACTGTGCATCATGGACGTCCGCCAACTTTTTAATTAGTGACCTATGTTGCAAATGTGCTTCCCACTGGCATCGAAGCAGCCCTAGACCTCTATAACGACGAGGAGCATGCATCATTAAAGTTGATGTGTTAGCTGGGAATCCCAGCATAGTATAATAAATGGAAATGCCATTTTAGAGGAAAGCGTAAACCACCACTCTGCCCCCACACAACCACAAAAATATTTCAAATATAAGTCACAGACCTGTATGTTTATAGTGTCTAAAAAAAAACTTTTCAAGAAAATCCTTGCGGAAGTTTTCGAGGAAATCGTAAAAAAAGAACAAAAAATATCTATTCACCACGATTTTAATCAAAATCTTATAGGTCGGATCCCCTTTGATTGATAGCTCTTGAACTAAATTGAATTTTGAACTTGTAGTAAATATTTTATTTGTCCAAAACGGGTAATAGATAGGAACACTTTAAAGTAAATACTATATCTTTAATTTCTATAACTCGACAACACAACACTAAATCTAGCTACACGTAGACAGACTCTAACACAACTCTGGTTAACTAATCGCCGACCTTATTCACTACTCATTAACAGTTAGTTCTCCATCGATCTATCTTACTCTATAATCGATAAACAGTCGATGCAAGAAGACTAACCCCTCGATATGTTCCCCTAATATTACCACAAACTTATTGCGATTTTCCCTTTTTCAGTTATGTTGACCACATAAATATACACACAGACAGACAGACAAGCATCCACAGGAACATACACACACACACACACACACTCACATACCAAAATCTTTTTTTTTTTTTTGGACTCAGGGGACCTCAAAATATCAATTTATGGTAGAAACTCGATATCCAAAATTTGACCCGAGCGCAATACTTTTTCTTAGAGCAGGAAGTAACCAGGAAGGAAATCTATAATGATTAGAATCTTGAGCTTTAAACAGTCGTGCAGTAAAAGTAACAAAATATTCTAATAAACTATGAAACTCATTTATTACAAAATCTTTAGATATCATAAAAGTATTCAATGCTATTGCAATCATAAATATATTGATAAATCTAATCTAAATATTGTCCGAACAGAAAGACATATTTCCATTATCTGTCAAAAAATATTAATTAATTTGCATTGATAAATTTTGATTAATAAAATACTTTCAGAGTAATCTATATTTTTCAAATTATCAATCAAGGTCTTCAGAAATCTAATATTTTTTTAATTCAGTTGTGTCTAATATCCGGAATTGGTTAATTTTTCTTATCTTTTGTATCTTATTGCAAGAAAATAAGAGTGTACTGATGTGATCCCATATAAGGAGATATAGCGTCAAAGTTAGATAAAATCTCAATTCTAGTGTATGATACTGCTTGTTGTTTTAAAATCTGAAAATGACGGTAATCACTTAAAAGATCAAAAAGGCCGCCATAATTTTTAAAAAATAATTTACTTTTTACTTTCTTTTTTTTTTCAAAGTAATTTAAGTTTGTACTGTTTTCACTTTTATGTAAATATAAAGATTTTGTTTTGTTTTGTTTTTATTTTTTTCATTTTAAATTAAATTAGAGTTTTGCAAATAGAGATTACCATAAAAATCTATGAAAATAAAAGATCTTGATATAGAAAGGGTTTCAATTTTCTAGAAGGTGTAGGTACGGTTAGTTCTGACGCGTTAGTCTAGTCAAGTGGCTAGCGCACTCGCCTTTGGTGCAAGAATTCAGGGTTCGATTCCCATGAGAGCAAAATCGGTGTTGACCCAGCATCGTGGAAAAAAAAGAGGGAAGCTACAGTTAGTAGCGCCCTAGTTAGCTAAGGCCAGAACTAAAGGGCGAGGGAGATGTGGTGTGCTTACCACATGCCCTCCGTACAAATCGCCGCCTGACAAACTTTGGCTCCTCATCGGGCTGTTGCCATAGGTTTTTTTTTTAGGTAGGCACGCCTATGTGATACTGTTATTCTCTAGATAGAGTGTAAATGCGTTAGGAAGAAGTTGTTTAGTCATATGAAGTTTAGTTATATATGTTGTGGTGGTTGGTTCCGCAGAGCTGGAAAGCATCAGAGACATTTTCCGTGGTAGCCTGCTTCATTTTGTGGTCATCGACCGGTTTCGGGCGTTCGCCCATCTTCAGGATGCGTTTTTCAGACAGTGTGCCAACACAGACTCGTACAGAGACTTAGTTTCACACTAACTGAGGTGTATTTTAAAATACTAAACTCTTAAACTAGGTAAAGGGATGTGGCCAGATGGGTGGGAAAACACGTGTTTGGGTTGTTAAAGGGCAAATTCTTTTCTTACAGTGGACGCGGGGGTCTAATGTTTAAACTCTGTTGTTGGAGGGAGACTTACTTTACAATTAACTAACCAAAATATTAAGAATATACAAAAAATAAAAAATAAGATACACAAAATAAATCTAAATAAAATTAAACAATCGTTTAATCGTTGTTTAATTTTATTTAGATTTATTTTGTGTATCTTATTTTTTATTTTTTGTATATTCTTAATATTTTGGTTAGTTAATTGTGAAGTAAGTCTCCCTCCAACAACAGAGTTTAAAGATTAGACCCCCGCGTCCACTGTAAGAAAAGAATTTGCCCTTTAACAACCCAAACACGTGTTTTCCCACCCATCTGGCCACATCCCTTTACCTAGTTTAAGAGTTTAGTATTTTAAACATACACCTCAGTTAGTGTGAAACTAAGTCTCTGTACGAGTCTGTGTTGGCACACTGTCTGAAAAGCGCATCCTGAAGATGGGCGAACGCCCGAAACCGGTCGATGACCACAAAATGAAGCAGGCTACCACGGAAAATGTCTCTGATTTAGTTATATATGTGTGAATATCTGAAGTATCGAGTTTTTATACATTTATGAGTTCCTGATAAACCAAGGGGCGTTTAAGGCAATTCTTAGTACTTGTGTAAAAAACTTGTAATCGTTTCGTTTGTTTATTTATTGTTAGCTGTTATCAAAACTGAGCAGGTAAATGTAAGAAGAGGTAGGCAATATGTCTCTCCATCCAAGATGTGTAATGTAGATAAAGCAACTTACATTTTAATTAGTTCTATTAATGTTAAACCATTCGAGTTTCCCATTATTAAACTGTACATGAAAATGAAGTTACGGTTTATTTCTTGGTATAAAGAGAAACATGTAGATATTATATTTGTCCTTACTAACTCTTATCAGTGTCTTATTACTTTCTCTTACTCCTAATAAGAGGAAGTATTGTAATCGTGTCAAATTTTCAATATCGAGCTTTCACCGGAAATATCCGTTTTGAGGTCCCCCTGAGTCCAAAAAAGTGGTTTTTAGCAAATGGTCGTGTGTGTGTGTGTCTGTGTGTATGTGAACAGCATAGCTCAAAAACGAAAAACCGTAGAAAGCTGAAACTTGATATTCCGTTTA
>JAAEAF010011665.1:0-12990 GCA_011037195.1 Triatoma infestans | reverse complement strand
GGGTGCTCTTCCAAAACAGGTTTCCACATCATACGACCAACTCTATCATAATCGGGAGTAAAACAAATACCTATTTCTCATAGATCTAAATGACTTACTTCAAAATTGAAATATTTAAGCCAAGATTAGTTCAACTACAAGTTACTTAAATTGTACAATAAGCTGTAGATTACATTGAAACTTACAGTTCAGTGCAATCATACATCGCAGCTTTCATTAAAAAAATTTTGAATTCAATTTTCTTAGGAATAACAAGTTGATTTTTGAATAACAGTAATAGGCCTCCACTATACGACAAATTAGTATCTATCATTAAAGAAATAATGGAAAAATATTTGAAATAAAAAATGATAGGCATTCATCTGTTTATACCTCTACACTAAGCAATTTAAAGAAATTCCGGTTGATGGAATTTTCATCAAAAATCTTGATGACAGATGCGCAGTGATGGTATCTAAAACGGAATGTCAATTTTGAATATCCGGTAAATTTCCGTTATTTTGAGATATTTGTTTAACAAAAACGAACTCACAAATACAATACATACGAGTAGACGCCATTCGCTAAAAAAAAAAAAAAAAATCTAGTGTGAAACACTCACACAACATTCTCTTACTCGGTTTCATAAAATTGTAATTGACAAATTTAGTATAGTTTGTGATACCACAATTTGATTGAAATTCGATGGAGTTCATTGCAACTGAAAAAAAAAAAACGTTCGTTAAAAGCGCACACTGTATTAGGTTTACTAATGTTCCTGTGAAACTCGGAATTTTGGCCACATTTATTTGTAATTAATTTGTTTGGTGGTAGAATTGTATAACTTCAAACTTAGGATAGCACTTTAGAGAAAACACTAACGCATAATTCCGCGGAAAAGTTTTAAATAAAAGTTGTAGATCTTTGTATGTGTAGTTCACATTCCTAATTTAAAGAAAATCGTTTGGAGCCGTTTTCGAGAATATACCAGAAAACTGAAAAATACATTACAGTAAAAAACGTACTTCCGGTCAACTCTGAATTTTTCAAACTTGGAATTTCAACAACACATTTAATTCTAATCTAAATATTATTTAGATGACAGACTTATATAGTGAACAGAAATAGCACTTTAGAGGACAACCCACCCACCTCCCTCCCCCTAAAAGTGCCCTTAAATGCATTTTCCGGAGAAATATTTTAAATAAAAATTGTTGATCTTTGTATGTGTAGTTGATGTACTAAGTTTAAAGAAAATCTTTAAAGCCATTTTCGAGAAAATTGCAGAAAATTTAAAAAAATAAACATTCAGTAAAGTGGTATACTTCCGGTAGAGGAATTTTGACCACTGACGTACTGTCAGATGCCATGGTGATACCTAAACGGAATATCAAGTTTGAACTTTCTACGAGTTTTCATTTTTGAGCTTTGCTGTTCACACACACACACACGCAGACCATTTGCTAAAAACCACTTTTTTTGGGCTCAGGGGACCTCAAAACTGATATTTCCGGTGAAAACTCGTTACCGAAAATTTGACACGATTGCAATACTTCCTCTTACTAAGAGTATTGTTTTCGGACTCACAGGACCAAAAACTCAATTAAAAACTCTATTTCGAAAATTTGAGGTTAAAGGCGATATTTCCTTTTACACTAGCAGTAAGATTGAATAAACCGCATAATTGTGTAAAGATACTTGAAAATACTTTACAATTTTGGAATAGACTTTTTTTTTCGTAAATTTTTAGCAACCCAGTTTTTAAAACCGCAGTCCCGCGTTTGAGAATCATTTGCCCATAAAAATTACACATGTCCTAATTGCGATTAATTATAAATGCGGCCCAATAAATATTATGGTATTTCTTTGAAATGTCATTGCTCTTGTCAGACAAAACAAAAAAACAAAAACATTAAATTTAAATACAGTTTTCTATTATTTCTAATTATAACATTAACATATTTAAAAAAAACATAAAAATAAAATAATTGAAATAATTGTAGAGTTTTTACTATTAAAATATATTGACAACAGATGGTGGTGTATCGCGTGACGTTTGGTGTGGTAAAGACAAGATATGGTCAATTGGGAGTTATGCAACCTTAAACTGTCCGGTGTGCTGTTAAAAGATACGGTCAATTGGGGATTATGCAACCGAGCGCTTCATGTAATAATAAATAATACATAATTTTTTTTATATTAATTTTGTGAACATTCATAGGGCATTATTATTTTTATCACTGTATGAAAGTTTTGTAATAACAATGCTTTTTAATTGGTTCAACAGAATGAATCTCATCTTTTATTTTAAATATTACATCTTTTATTATTAAATAACTTAACTTGTTACAAATATAATATTTAAGGCTATATTAAGATTGATTTTTTTTTCCAAAGGGAGAATACGTTATTCAGAGGCCTTATTTAGTTAAAAAGCGAACAAACGATAATAAGAAGGTATTTTAGAAACGCAATACTCTGAAGAGATACCAACTTGATTTATCTTAGATTAGATCAGATTAGATTAGATTGACCCTTTGGGAGAGACTCCAACCCAGACACAGCAGCCAACTTATTGAGGCTTATTGTGCCAACCCCCTTATGTCTAGTAGAAGAAACTACCCCTCTTCATGAGGTCAAAGACCTTGCCCACTAGTCCTTTTTGCAGTACGATCCTAATATGCCAAAGATCGTACAATATATAGGAGGCTGTCTCCTCCTGACTTAAGCTGGCTACACACGTAACTGCATACTTGAACGGTATACATGCGCAGTCGCTTACAGCATACTTGCTCGTTTGTATAAAAACTTGCACAAGTCAGAAAATGTTTAAACTTTCATACTTAGGTGCGCGCTATCTTGTTCATGTGTAGCAAACTTGTGCAATCTCTGTCAGTCTCGTGCCTAGCCAGAGCAAGCGTTTGTTTTACTTTTCGAGTCCATATAAAGGCGATATTATTTTATCATTATTTCGGTTGATTTTAGGAAGGGTCACAGAGAAATTATGGAAGAATTTATTCCACATTTATGAAAGTGAACACTATTAATTTATTCACATTTAATAAATTAATGTGTGAGTAGCTTTTTCGTTTCTTCAGCCATTTTTTACACCACAAAGAACGATCTTTTCGTTGACCTTTTCTTTTGTAAATTAAAACAAGAGCAGCTAAAGTGAGCGCGTCGCGTCGTCTTCATCCATCGTCGTCATCTTTCAAGCATCTGCTAACACTCTTCAAATATACATGAGCCGTAAGGATCACATATATACTTGCGCAAAAGACTTGTGCATGTATACCGTTCAAGTATGCAGTTATGTGTGTGGCCACCTTTAGTCTGCACAAGGGCTCCGAGTTAATTAACCACACCTTGCGCAGATGTTTTTTGAACATACTATGCCCTGTAAACAGGCCCGCTATCAGACAAATCTGATACCTGCTTAGACCTAGGTTTTCTCTGGTTCTTCTCTTGCTCTGCCCTGGCATCAACACCTTGCTGTGTTTTGCTCCAGTGTTTGGCCTACAGTAATTATTATTATTATTATTATTATTATTATTACTATTATTATTAAAACTGGGTGCCTATTGGCCTTGGACCTAAGCCTGTGTGGCTTTTATCCCCCCATTTTCCCCCCAAATCATCCCCCTAATTAATCTCCCCTGGTAGTCTATAATATCCTAAAATATCCTTCAGCTCCAACCCCCTCCGCCCCAGGCAGTCCCGCGAGAGTGATGCCCTCCCAAATACACGAAACCTATTTCAGCGAATCGGGGACACTGACATAAATAGTGATACACCGTTTCCCTAACTCCAATCATCACAGTTCTGGCATGTGGGACTAGACGTACTCCCTATATTATGCAAATGAGACATCCATGCATGTCCAATCGTTACACCCACCAAGGTCCTCCTCAGTCCTAGCCTACTAAAAGACAGGAAGTAGTCTGAAACCGCCTGCTCAGTCCCTTTGATAAATCTTTTAGCTTGGAGGCTTCCCTGCGTGTCCTCCCAACATTTCTCGAAAACTTTCGTCTCCCATATTTAAGTAACGGTTCCTCAGAGACGCCCTCGCTGTCCTTTTGGCTATCCCCCCAGACCAGTTTCCGGCCCATAGAATGGAGTGTTCGCTCCATTCCTGGCTAGCTCATTATCTATTATCCCCTTGTGGCCCGGCACCCATATCAGCTGCACTTTATTGTGCCGGGAAAGCAACTCCAAGGAGTCCCTGCACTCCCTGACCAGGAAAAAAGTGATTCTGAAGACGGCCAATAGCCTTCAGAGCCGCCTGGCTCTTCGAGAAGATATATACCTCCCTATTCCTAGGGTCCATACGCAGAACTTTATATTATGTTGATACGTAATCTTGAACTCAAGAACCATTTTTTTTTTTTTTTGGAAAGAAAATCCAATTAGAAGGTTTTATTTATTTGGATTAATTACTAAATAATTTTTTTTTTAGCAAATTATGACTTTAATTATGAAATTAACTTAAATTTTTTGCAATCTAATATATACATATGACAGCCTCTAAAGTATGAAGTGTTGCTATGTGGCGTGATAAAAATTGGAAGTTTACTTTCTTTATCGGCACCAAATGAAATTTGTAAAGAAATTTATGCCCACATCATAAAGATAGATAAGAGTATCTTAGGGACCTTGACAAGAAATACAACCTTTTAAAACTAGTAAATCTATTACATATTCTTTATAGGTCAGTTCCTTTTTGGGAGTAAAAATCAGTTTTGAATGAAAAAAAAAAGGCGATATAGTAAAAAAAGATTTCAACAGAAAATTTTAAAAATTTAAAAAAAAAAATTAAAAAAAGTGGTAAAATCCATTGACCTTAACGATGTCAATGAAGGAAATTACATAACAATTTCGTTTTTATACGAATGGAATGTTTTCGACTGTAGGACTGTTTTTTTTATGCGGAAGAACCGCAATCACAGGTGTGGCTTCAGTAACAACGCTAACCTTGAATAAAACTGGACAAAAAAAAAAAAAAATGGATGTGGCCAAATTTACAAAATATTAAGTTAAAAAAAAATTTTTAATAGATCCGTGAAGAATATTAATTAACTAAGGAATGTAATAGAATTTACAAACGAAGGACAACATAGCATAACCTATATACACAAATAGGTTATTTTAACTTTACTTAGGCAGCTCTACATATACGTATATAAGATACGATATTAATAAGAATATTTAAGAATAATATTATGAATAGGCTTTAAAGCATTGAATAATTTTTGGGATTTTCATTTATATTTTTGTATATTACGTACAACTATAAGGTTATGTTACAAATATGTGAGGGGACCAATTCCGCCAACCTAGAGATTCCCCGTTTGTGGCAGTTGATTAAACGATATCAGTGAAATGTTATTGGTGTGATGTGTTGTAGTGTAGTGGTGGCTTGTGGCGTGAGCGATTTGTAAAGGGGCTTGTGATTATGTATGTTTAAGAGAGAAGTATTAGTAATAATCACGACTGTTTTTAAAATAAATATATTATTCTCTAAGCAAATTTAAGTACTTTACAATATCACAACTATATCTTAATAAATCAGATGTTTATCTAGAATAATGGCAAATCACTATAGCTGGCACTGAGTTTAAGAGAGCGTTTCCTGAAACAAGTGTTCTGGCTTGAATGTCTGTCAGACTATGTTGAAGGAATGTCTCTAATGTTGGTTCAAATCTTCCCCTGCGAGAAGAAGGGGTATACACTGCTAACAAGGTTCATGAACTTTTTCCTGTAACTGTACTCTTCTACCTGCGTGTACCCGTTTTTATGCCAACGAGCTTGCATTTTCTTCATATCGTAATTTTCTTTAAATAAAATAGATATAATTTCTTGCATCCATCACATCAGCCTTTCTACACAAGAATCTATCCATTAATAAATCTCTTCTTAAAGGTAGTGGCATCACTTTAGCCTCCACCAATAGAATACTAGTGGGTGTGGATCTCATAGCGTCAAAACAAATACGTACCGCTTTAAACTGAATTTTCTCTAGCTTAGCCAAAGCTGATTGGCAGGCATCTCCGTACTCATCATCATACTCAAGCACAATCTATCTTAGATAAAATTAAGTTCCGGGAAAGAAGGGGTGCAATTTTTTGGGTCCGCCCCATAAGTCACATGCGCTATATATATATCGTAAGATATTTAAATTTTTCTCGCAGCTTTTCGCGACTTTCTCAATGTGGAACTTCCATTTCAATTTATGGTCAATATAAAGTCCTAACACTTTCCATGCCTTTACGTGGGAGATCTCAAATGGACCTAATTCAATAATTTCCGGGATGCTATTATGGCGTTTCCTAATGAACATTGTGGCAGCACTTTTATTAGCAGACACTCGGAACCCTAGCTGTTTACACCATACATTGTGTCTCAGCATTGCCTGTTTCATTTTCGTAACAGCCTTTTCTACGGACCCCTCTCTAGTGTAGATCGTAATATCATCTGCAAACTGGAGAGTTCTAATATCTGATCCGAGTTTATATCCTAAGTCTGATGTATAAATATTAAATAGGCCAGGACTTAGCACAGCTCCTTGAGGTAGGCCAAGTCCGGTGGTTCTAGACCTCGTAACTTTATCACCGCAGCTAATCACTAGAAGCCTTCTTTGCAACATTCTAATTACATTTAATAACCCTACCCGGAACACCAATTTTCACCATTTTATCTTTCAATATAGGAATATTTACATAATCATAAGCTTTACGTATATCCACATAGGCAGCCAATGTTTGTTTATTTTCCGTCAAGTTTATATGCACCTCATTGACAAATGCTGACAAATAGTCTAACGTGCATTATACTCACTAGATTAGATTAGATTGGCTAACAGGTAGCCTGAATCTCATTCCACAATATAGGGGGTCTATATTGTGTATCGTAGTGGTTATAGCACGTCTTCCAGCGCTACCCTTTTAAGCAAGCCTAACAAAGCTGAAAACGGCTCCATCATAAAGCTTGTGGCTTCAAAATTGCTAATTCCCAAGTGAAGAAACCTTATCTTCATCAGGCCGGCGCACTTCTGGTGAGAACTTCCTCCTCAGCATTACTGTATTGGCACATTGCGTCCTCTCCTCTTAGTAGTAGTAGTAGCTGGTGTATGTGTCTATCCGGCCTTCAATGCCCCGTTTGGAGACCCACTATTATCCTTAATATAACCTTCCGCAGATCCTTGGTAAATATTTAGGTGAATATTTCTTGATACAGAGTTTCGCCTATCCAACATTTCAGAGGCTGGTCTTTTATCCAGCCTTTGATGGAAGTTTGAATCACATGCTCCTGGACAACCCGTAGAACGGTATGGGATCTGTAAAGGTATCCTTCGAATTAATAGATTTCACTTTTATTTTGAACCATTTTCCCGAGTAAAACTGATTTTGGTGAGGAGGGGGGGTTCTGGGGAAACAGTAAGCGTTTAGCTTTCCTCTAAAATATCCCTACAGTACATTGTATGTTACTGTTATTTATATAGTATTAGCAAAACATTAGAAGGATTACTATTCCAAATATGAAAAAAAAAATCGGTTAATCGGAAGTGCGATTAAATCGAAAAAGTTGTTTTTAATTTTGTAGGAAAAACAAATTTTTTTATGCGAATCTGAGAAAACTTCAAAAAGACGTTCAATCTTCAAATATTGTTTGTTCAATATTATTGGCACTCTCTTCTAAACAAATATTATAATGAATTCACTAACTGCTTGCGTAGGTAGTTGTCACCTGTCGATCTGTATATTTTAAAGGTTAAGGAAAAATTTTGACCTTTACAGAAAAGTATATGTCATTGAAATCGATGACCAGTTTTTGTTTTAATAGTAAAAAAAAAAAAAAAAGCCAATAAAATAATTTAAAAAAAACAACAAGATTATGTGTTTTATAAATTTTTCTAATAATAGAATTTAATAGTAAAGCCAATAGTAGGTTGTGAACTATGGCGTGGACAAGGAGGACATATAGTGGAAAGTTTTTTTCTATAAAAATTAACTTCATTTATCAAAGTATTCATTATTTTGTTTGGCTTAGCGTATCCTAACGAGCTACACCTATTTATCATGCCTATATGACGTAAAAAAATACTACTTCTAGAGTGTTTATTACGTTCAATTAATTCTACATTATTTTTTCTTCTTTGGTCGCATAAGTCAATCCAATTTAGTTAACTAATCTACTATAGTATCCACTGTGACCAGAATGATATAAAACATAAACTATTTAGTAATTGGGTATAATGGTGTTGATGAGGAGAGAAATTAGGTTTGAATAATTAGACGAGATATGAAGACATTGTTATAATATGGCTATAAGTTACACAAACTGCACTGGACTTGTAATGATTTTATAGAATAAAGGGTTTGAATAGAGTTATGACACGATGTGATGTATATGGTTGAATCTGATAGATTGATGGATGTCCCGATCTGTTATTGGCTTATATACAGGTTCCCCACTCTAGCCTGCTTAAGTGAGAGAGTACCAGAGAGAGTTTGTTTTCTCTCGGTCAGGCTTTGCTCTCTCTCTCTCTCTCTCTCTCTTGCCTATAATAGAGTTGATGAGGAGAGAAATTGGGATTGATTAATTAGACGAGATATGAAGACACTGTTATAATATGGCTAAAAGTTACACAAACTGCACTGGACTTGTAATGATTTTATAGAATAGAGGGTTTGAGTAGAGTTATGACACGATGTGATGTATTTAGTTGAATCTGATAGATTGATGGATGTCCCGATCTGTTACTGGCTTATATACAGGTTCCCCACTCTAACCTGCTTAAGTGAGAGAGTACCCTGAGAGAGTTTGTTTTCTCTCGGTCGGGCTTGGCTCTCTCTCTCTTGCCGTTACATTGGGCAATCGTTAAATAAATGCTTATTTTAAGAAACTATTATATCCTGTTTGAAACAAAAAAAAATCAATAAAAAATTTGGGAAATCCGAAGACAGCCCTCTGTTTTTCAGTCGAAGTTGTTTAACAACTTATTAAGATCTAGATTTGGTAATAGTTTCATTTTTGTGGGATGTGATTTTTTTTTTTTTTAGTGTTGACGTTAAATTAATAAATTTTCTATTACGTCAAGATATATTTTAAAAAAAACAATAAAAAATGCCTTTGTTTCATTTATCTAATTAGTTTAGGTTCTTCCATTGTAATTACCTTTAAAAATGTGAGAATTAATACACGTTTATACAAATGGAAATCCAGGAAATATACATATATGAACTAATTTTAATTTGTTTTGAATTAAGAACAATATCACATATAAAATATAAAAAAAGATATATTAACACAAATGAATAGATTTATGTAAAAATCCAATAGGTGATGGAGGTATATTGTTGTTGTGGCTGGATCCGCATTCTTTTCGCGCTTCTTTTCGTGGTCATCGTCCGGTTTCAGGCGTTCGCCCATCTCTTGTACTAACAAGAGTAAGAGAAATTCGGATGAGTGTTTCACACCAGAGTTTTACGTACTTAGAGGTCCTATCCTATAGAGGTCCTTATATAATTGTATACCTGGAGCGACCTTTATACCTGGAGCGGTCTATATAAAAACTAAAAAAGCTTGTGAAAATTTAATTTTAAACTAAATGACAGACCGCCAAGCAAGCATTCCAAGTTTAAAGAAAATCATGGTAACCGTTTTTGAGAAAATTCCAAAAAAAAACTCAAAAAACCTATTTTGTAAAAGCCCATTTCCGGTAAACCGATTTTCTTCAAATTTGAAATTCTATGAATGCTTCCAATGTGTAATTAATATTATGTAGTTGGTAAAAACCATATATTATATTGAATTATATATTATAATTTTTGGAGAAAAGCATGACGCTACTGTTCCCGTAAGAACATCGCCAAAAAAATCAATTTGCCCTGAAATGTAACAAAATGTTACAAATAAAAATGATATATACATATATATATATGTGTGTGTGTGTGTGTGTGTGTAGATAGTTTAAACATTTTGAGAAATCACGAAAAACTAACACTCACTAAAGCCACGTTTCCGGTTGATCGATTTTGCCCGTAATCTTCGTGTCTTATGAGGTGGTAGTGCCTAAACGGAATAGCAAGTTTGAGCTTCCCGTGACTTTTCATTTTTGAGATATTCTGTTCATATACACACACACACACACACACACAAACAGAAGATACGCTAAAACCATTTATTTTCGTATTCAGAGGACCCCCGAAACATATAGTTCCGGTGAAAACTCAATTTAGAAAATTTTGCACGATCGTGATACTTCCGCTTACTAGAATTAAGAGAAAGTAAAGGAGAAAAAAAACAAGAGCCGCCAGAACTTATGCCTCTAGTGTGAATAGGGTGTATTTGATTGCTGTAATGATACAAACAGTGAAATACCAGTATCTTGCGAAAATATTGGAGGAGTTATAGTTTATTATTTAGATTAATAAACGGAATTAAACGGCGATGGAAAATTGTAGCATTCTAACCACACGTTTAAAGGTTTGCCCCAAAGATTTACTTTTTATTTTTTTATTTAGTTAAAAAAAAAACAAAAAAAAAACAAGTAAAATTAAATACGTGTGTAATCTTTTAGGTTTCTTCAGCTATTCTCATGCAAAACACTAGGATTTTCAGTTTGAGAATGCGGTTTGTTATCAACTGCTGTTTAGCCCATATTGCAATAGGCTTCTTCAGGACAGTGTCGATTTGTAGTATGCCAAATGGGAGAAACACTTCTAATTCATTTTAAACTTATGCCTAAATTATAAATCTTCTTACAAAAAATACCCTTTTATAATATATTCAGCCCCTCTAATTTTCCACTATTTCTAAAATTGTTTTGTAATTAAATTGAATTGAAAATGCAAAACTGTTGCCTATTAAATCAAACATTCCTTAGTTGACTGAAACATGGTCAGTCATTATCATAATTAAATGCTTCAAATTTTCAACGTAATTTCAGCGTAATGCACAATCAAGACCATTTACACTGTATCTATTTTGTTTGAGGTACTATTTATATATGTCATGGTTAGCTTTTCAGTCGACAGATCTTGTTGTGTTTTAATAATGGATGTGAGAAAGAGAGAGAATTAGAGAGAATGGGTTTTAGAGAAATGAACTAGAATATATACTGAACACTGTGTAATGAAAGAAAACACAAACTGCAAGGACTTTACAGTAGAAGTTAGGTAGCGAGATATATATATATAGAGACAGACTGGCTGCGTGATGAGAAGTTAGTCGATAGGTTGCTGAGACTGGTTGTTAACTGGTCATAAACTGTGGTGTAAAACTGTCTTCCTGTAGGGCTAGTTCAGCTGTATATATTGTTGTATAGAGTCTCTCACCCTAGTCTGGCCTTGGTAGCGAGTAACTAGATTAATTCATTTTTGTATTTCTCCGTTCTTCGGATTCTATGAATCTATAATGATTCAGATCCCATTACATTTTGAATATGTGTTCTAAGTACACCCGGTTTTTTTCTTAATTTTTTTTTTTTTTAATTTATTTATTTTTAGAATCCCCTCTTCTCACCGGCAGCATAAGTAATTTATATTTAATTAAACAAATTTTTTATGAGTAAAAAAAAAAATCGTAAAAAATAAATAAATAAATTCAAGTAGTACTCCAAAATAAACGAGTCATTTTTAAACTTTTAGTCATACTAAGATATAATTTTATCTTATTTAACACGAAATTTTCCATTTTTAAGTGTTCATGAAGTGCTGATATATTGTTGTCAAAAAATTATCTCATTACTAGGTCAAATAAATTTATTTTTCGTGGAAAAAAACAATCATTTTGCAAGGTGCAAAACATTATTTAAAAGGGAAGGGAATAGCTAAGTGGTTAGCGTACTGGACTCCCATGCGGGGGACCCAGGTTCAAGTCCAGTTGTGCTGCCCTTAGATTTTTTATTCCTAAGAGCCTCTACTGTTCACCGTTCGGTGTTGGACAGTGTTGTCTGATGTTGACGCGTCTTAAATTACAAAAAAAATATATATTTAAATATTGTATTAAAGTTGAAGTGACTTAATCTCTTTCTCATTTTCTGTTCATCAAATAAAAGATCAGTTATGAATTAGGCTAAGGGTTATTGTGTAGCGAAGTGAAAGGTGTTATTCAAAAATATTCTATTTAAAAAAAAACAGCTAAACGGTGGGGGAACGTCATTATCACAACTAATTGTTTGTTCCTTAATTTTTACTTCCAGCATCGACCTTCTTTCTCTTTATTTCTTTTATTTTATAAACTCTACTGCTTTATAAACTCTATTGCTAAATTTAAAGAAAGTGTCCATATCTGGTAAGTCCCAACAATTTTATTTATTAATCTGTGTTTAACTACCTCTGTAATTTAGGTTCCAAAAATATGTACGTTCAGATGCAGTTCCGAGCATTTGAATGTTTAAAAAAACGATTGTTGCAAACTTATTAATTTGATAAAAATTGACATCGCATACCATATTTTCAACTATAAGCCGGGTGCACATTGACGCGCAAGTGCCTTAGGCAGGGCAGCAAAGTTTCTATGTCTCCATTTTTGGAAGGAAGCACAAGGAAGTGGGGAACAGTCTGAGTCAGGCGTCAGGCACACAGAAAACGTGTGACAGGTTAACGCTCATGCCGTAGTTTACCATAATCTAGGGCGGATGCCCTAGCGAGGCAGGGTTCGCAGGATACCTTTATAGGCCCCCGAACCCTTCTGCGGCTTGTCCAGGAACCTTATTCAAACTTCTATCAAAGGTTGGATAGAAGAACAACGTCTGCTTTGGTAGGAGAGAACACCAGGACAGAGGCAGGCAAAGCTCTTTATCAAGAGACATTTGCCTAAATTCACTAGAGATCTACTGAGCAATAGCCGAAGTGATATAAGTCTAATTGTGGGTCTACTAACTGGGCATTGTAGGCTGAACAGACACATGCACTATCTACAACTTGCAGATAGCGCGGTATGCCGATTCTGCAAGGCAGAGGAAGAAACTCCGGTGCACATCCTCTGCGAGTGCGCCGGCCTGGCGAG
>JAAEAF010011664.1:0-20028 GCA_011037195.1 Triatoma infestans | reverse complement strand
TTTAGATAAAAACCTAACCCCACCCCTCCCCTAAAAGTGCCCTTAAAGGAATTTTCTAGGAAAAATATTTCAAATAAATCTTGTAGCTCTTTGTATTTGTAGTTGATATGCCATGTTTGAAGAAAATCGTCGGAGCTATTTTTAAGAAAATCGCAAAATTTAAAAAAAAAAACAGCTAGTAAAGTGGTACTTCCGGTCGAGTAATTTTGACAGATAACGTAGTGTCAGATCCTATGGTGATATCTAAACGGAATATCTAGTTTCAACTTTCTATGGTTTTTCGTTTTTGAGCTATGCTGTTCACATACACACACAGACCATTTGCTAAAAACCAGTTTTTTTGGACTCAGAGGACTTCAAATCGGATATTTCTGGTAAAAACTTGATATCGAAAATTTGACACGATTACAATACTTCCTCTTACTAGGTGTAAGAGAAAGTAAAAAAATTGATTTTAAGTTAAGTTTGCGAATTTGTTACCATAGATTTCCAGTGTTATATATGGGTTTGGTTCATCAGTATCATTGGCCTTCACTTCTGGATTACACTGTAATTATTCTGCCTAGGTAAGTAGTTGCCCCCCGCCACCCGCTGTCATTTCTATATTTATGAATTTACAATAAAAAATTGTGTGTGAGTGTTTCATATCAGATTTTGTTATGTATCTACATGAGTTTATAAAATTTAAAAATATTTAAAAAAAAAAAATGTAAATTAGTCTTTTAGTATTAAAATTTTATTTTTGTATGCAAACTGAGGCCGTCTTTTTTTACTTTTTTTAAGGGCGGCAACATAAAAGACGTGAGGGTGTCCCAGCATTTCAAATAGATTTTAATCAATCCAGAAAATTGAATGGTAATTATTTATTTAGTTGAATATAAAGTTTTACAAAAATAAATAAATAAATAAAACTATAAAAGTCTAATAACAATATTAAATTTAATTAATTTCCATTGAAATATAAATAATATAGTTATTTATTATATTTATGTTGTTGAGATTTTCAAATATTTATCACATTACATTAACTAATTAAATTTATTATTCCCTTTGGGCTGAATATGATTTATTTATTTATTGTTCAAATAATGCTATCTAAATATATTATTTATGCGAGTTATATTTAACTCTGATGATAATTATATCTAGAACAAGGGATTTTATTATTATTATTATTATTAATTATTTTTTTCATAAAAGAAATCAATTGATAATGTTTTTAGTAGTTTTAAACGTTTTTGCTTGTATTTCTTTTTACTAAACAGCGCTCCCCACTCCTCAAATGAAATAAAATATATTTTACGTATTTCATAATTAAAAGAAAAATCTAATAAAAATAAAAAAAATAAAAAATGCTATAATTATAATTTACTAACCATTAATGAATGTCAACAGAAGGATGGTGAAAGCGAGAACAGACTTCATAGCTAAAGTTTCGTCATAGTTGTTGATAGAAAAACGGTAAAAACTTAAGATTTGGGTTATATACTCGGTGGCGGTTAAAGGGAGACTGAGCTGCACGCACACAGTGACCAACTGCCACCGACAACTCCCACTTTATTGTTGCCGCCTCTGTCGTTACATTTACAGTTAGTTTGCCACCCCTTCGTTACTACTTTTTCTCCCTTCTTCTCTTAATTCTTTATTTACTTTTCTTTTTTTTTTTGTTATTATATATATATATACACGTACATAGAAACTACTTTCTTATCAACAAAAGCAAACTTTATCAAATTTACCACACTTTTCTTAAATTAAAAAACATCTTTTTATCTTTTTAAATACAAAATTATGCCCCTACTTATATTTTTTTTGATGCATTTACTTTCTCTTTTTTTTATTTTTATTTTTTCATTCATGCTTTTGTTTTAGTTAGATATCAGTTTCTTTTTATTTTTTTAAATATTCCTTCTTTTTTTTATTCTTAACAAAATTACAATATTTTTATCCACTTTAATTTTATTCATATTCTTGATATTTCAGACAAAAACTTCGCTTTGGTATTTTAAAATTTGTCCAGTAAAAAAAAGTCATTGGGGCTTTATTCCTTTTTAGTTTCTCTCACATACGGCAGCGAGTCGTGGGCCATTACATCTAAGCACCACAGTATGCTCCAGTCATCGGAAATGAGGTTTTTACGAAGAATCGAGGGAAAAACAAGAAGGGATAGAGTACGAAATGTCAACATAAGGAATAACCTCGGCGTTAAACCTGTGGAAAGCGTGCTTCGAGAGAACAGGCTCAGATGGTTTGGACATCTGATGAGGATGGAGAGCGGCCGCGTGGCAAGGACTTGCTACGAGACTAAGACGCAGGGTCAGCGAGGAAGGGGAAGGCCTCGAACTACATGGGAAGATGTCGTCAGGAATGACTTCACAAAAAAGAATTTAGATTGGAATAGGCGTGGTACTTTGGTGCAGGATAGGGACCGCTGGAAGGTTTTATATAAGGGATCCTCTACACCGAGAGGTAGAAGAGGAATGGACTAAGTAAGTAAGTAAGTTTCTCTCACTCCTAGTAAGAGGAAGTAGTATTGAATCGTGTCAAATTTTCGATATCGAGTTTTCACCGGAAATATCCGTTTTGACTCCAAAAAAAGTGGTTTTTAGAAAATGGTGTAATTTTGTGTGTGCGTGTATATATATATATATGTGAATAGCATAGCTCAAAAATGAAAATCGTAGAAAGTTCAAACTTGATATTCCGTTTAGGTATCACCATCGTATCCGACAGTGAATCATCTGTCAAAATTCCTCAACCGAAAGTACCACTTTACTAGGTTTTTTTTTTTTTACTTTTTTGCAATTTTCTCAAAAATAGCTCCAACGATTTTCTTAAAACTTGGTATATCAACGATACATACAAAGAGCTACAACTTTTATTTGAAACAGTTCTCCGGAAAAATTCATTTAAGGGGAGTTTTTAGGAAGGGGTGGGGTTAGGATTCCCTCTAATAATGCTATTTCAGTTTATTATACAATTCTGTCATCTAAATAATATTAGTTAGAATTAAATGTGTTGTTTGAAAAAATCGGATGACCGAAAGTGTGTTTTTACTGAAATGTATTTTTCAGTTTTCTGCTATTTTCTCGGAACTGCTCCACCGATTTTCTTCAAAGTAGGAATGTGTGGTATACATATAAAGAGCTATAACTTTTATTTGAAACATTTCTTCTGATAATGTCATTTAAGGAGGCTTTTCGGGGAGGGGTGGGCTTTTGAGGGCTGGGGAAGGCTTTCTGTAAAATGCTATCATAGTTGATTATACAATTCTACCAGCCAAACAGAATTAATTAGAAATAAATAGATGGCCAAAATTCCGAGTATCAAGAAAATTAGTAAACCGGAAGTGCGTTTTTTACTAAACAGTTATTCACTTTTCGACGAATTCATTAAATGTGAAGTAAAAGTAAAGTAAAGTAAAAGTGACTATAAAATTTGTCAATTTCAATTTTGAAAACTGGAGTAAGAGAAAGTTGTGTGAGTATTTAACGCCAGATTTTCTTTTTTTTCAAAAACATTTTTGGAAATATTTTTCCAAAGAGAAATTGTATTGGGGGGGCGCGGCGGACTAAGTTACCGTTAAGCTTTCCTCGAAAACCCTACTTCAGCATAGATATAGTTCTGGTTCTACCACCTATAAAATAATACTAACTAACGTATATTTCGAGCATTGCTAGAATTCCAAAAAAGTTAAAGAAAATTGGTTTACCGAAAGTGCCAACTCTACAGTATTGTTTCTGAGTTTCGACTATGAAATAAGTATAAGTAAAATCTCTATAGGGACGTGGAACTGCTGCTCGTATAACGATGTACTCGTATAATCTAATGACGTACTGGTATATAATGATGATCTACTGACCTACTCGTGTATAATAATCCCCTCTTCCAATGGGGCGAAGTTTATATTAGTGTTAGCAACACTCACACCAAGACATCTGTCCTAGTGTGCGACCTTGTGCGACCATGGTTAGTTCGGTGACCAGTGATTTATGTCAGTGGCCAGCTTTATCGGTGCTTGCTTTGATGTGAAGTATTGACCCTTGTATTGAAAAAGGGCTTTGTTTGTTTGACCGCGGTCTTGTCTTGAAGACAGCGGCCGGCTAGCCCACTAGTTATAAATTATCTTTTATTCCTGCCATCCTTTGTGAAGTTAGCAGCTGGCTGGAACCACTTTGGCATTGCTATGACTTTCATGTGTCATTAAAATATTATGGTGATAGACGTGACTGAAGAGGGGATTTGTTTATTGAAACAGGAGAGGTTGTAAAGAGCAAAATACCTTCAAACATCTGGGTTTAGTATCAGAGATATTTTCCGTAAAACTTGCCTAAATCCCACTTAAATGAATTTTCTCGGACAAATGTTTCCAAACAAAAAACAAACAAAAAATTGTAGTTCTCTGTATGAGTAGTTGTTATACAAAGTTTAAAGAAAATCTTTGTAGCTGTTTTTGGAGAGAATCCCCCAAAAAAACAAAAAATTCAGTAAAGTGGTACTTCCGGCTGATCGACATTTCCTCTGTAGGAACTTAAACGAAACATCAAGTTTAAACTTTATATGATTTTCCGTTTTTGAATTATGCTGCCACACACACACACACACACACACACATACACCAATTTCCAAAAACCAGTTTTTCTAACTCAGGGAACCACAAAACGTATATTTCCGTTGAAAACTGGATATCGTGAAATTTAACACGATCAGAATACTCAATCAATTTATCAATTTAATTTTAATAATTTAAACATTTTGAAATTTTATAAAATAGATTTTCTTTCTCTTTTTTATTAAAAAAATAAACATAGGTCTTGATTGTTTATATATGTATATAGCGTATCTTGAACTTTGTAAACTTTAAAGTCCTAATAACTTTAAAACTATATACCAACCATATGGCCGCCAATATCAAGCCTAGATATAATGGTTGTATAATTTTAACTTACTTCTTAAAGTTCCCATATCATTTAATTCTCAACGATAAAATAATCAATTATTCCGGGAGAAAAAGTCTCAAATAAAAGTAATGGGTTTTATATCTGTGCAATAGGCATTTCAAGTTTAAAAAAAAAAAAAAAAAAATCTGGTATGAAACACTAACACGACTCTCTTTATTAATACAATTTCATTAGGGGTGGGTGTTGGTGTAGTGGTTATGAGCTTGGGCTAGTAAGTGGGAGGACCCCAGTTCGAGTGCCGGGTATAACTAAATTTTATATTCGTATCAAAAATGTTAATGGTAAAATAGGTGCTTCCGTCCCCGTCCACGACACCTAATTTTGGTAGTTGGACGTTAAGCCAGCCTGAAAAAATAGGTATTACTTTATAATTCAATTAAGAGATTTTCTTTAAAATAGCAATGTTTGTTGGGCTGGACATAAAAATGGTGGTGAGGATTTAAAACTTGTATACCTGAGCAGCCTTGTGTGGAGATCGCTCTATGTTGAAACCGAAAAACTTGCTGATTTAAATTAACTACCGACTTCTACAAATTTGGAATTCTATCAATGCTTCTAATGTTTATAATTATTATGTAGGTGGTAAAACTATATATTTTAATGAAGTGGTAATATAGAGGAAAGCATAACGCTACTGTTCCCCCACAACCCCCCAAAAAAATCAGTTTTTACAGGAAAATTGTTTCCAATAAAACTGATAGTTATTTATGTGTGTAGTTAGTGCGATAGAAGTTTAAAAAAAATTGTTGAAGCCGTTTTTCAAGAGCTCCAGGAAAACCTACAAAAAAAAGTTCAAACTCGCGATTGATAGATTTCGTCTGATATGTTTGTGTCTGATGCGGTGGTAGTACATAAATGGAATACCGGGTTTGTGAGCTTTCTGCAACGTTTCGTTTTTGAGATATTCTATTAATACAGACATAAACGCATACAGGCCATACGCTAAAATTATTAGTTTATCACTTATAGGGGACCTCGAAACATCTATTTCCGATTAAAACGCGAATTTCGAAAATATTACAAAATCTCAAGACGTCCTCTTACTCCAAGAAAATATTGTTGGAACACTTTTTCAGTAAAGGTATTAAAATTTCAGGATCATATTCTATAAATTGGCATTTCTGCTTAACTAATTTACTTCAAACAAGGTATTCTAACAATGCATTTTAAGCTACTTAATTAGATAGTAGAATGTACATTTTCTGAAGTGGTTACTGCTAACACAGAACCCCCTGAAATTAATTTTCTTTGTAAAATGTTTCAAATAAAAGTGATAGACATTTATGTATCTGGACAGTTAACGAAGGTTAAAGAAAATAGTAGGCAATTTTTTAAGAAAATCGTCAAATCCTAAAAAAAAAAAAAAAAAAAAATTCTTCATTAAAGTCGTACTTCCGGTGATGGAAAAAACAGAAACTTCCATTTTTATCATATAGTAGTATCATCTAAAAGAAATATCAAGGTTGTTTATCTATTTCATTAACATATCACAGTCATAAAAGTGAAAGAAAGTAAAGTAATGCCAATTTTTTTTCAGGCGGGCTTAACGTCCAACTACCGAATTAGGTATCGTCGCGGGAGTCACCTACTTTACTAATAACATTTTTTAAACAAATATAAAATTTAGCAGTTATGTGCGGGGACTCGACCCGGGGTCCTCCCACTTACAAGTCCATGCTTCTAACCACTACACTAACAGCCGCCCCATATGAGAGACATATTATATAACAAAATGGTCCGGCGTTCAAAAATTATAGTATTTTTTTTTTTTGTAATTAAATAATAAATTTATTTGATTAAATTCAAAATTATGGTTTTTCTCAAATTAATAAAATTAAATAATGTATTTTACTTTTTAATTGAAACAATTATTATATTCATTTAATCTTTTAAAAAATAGTGCAGATTTTCTTTTTGTTCTCGTTCGGTTTGGATCAGTAAAATTAACTTCCAACAGTCCAAATCTGGCCCTGAAAATTAAATAAAGTAAAAACTGGAATTATCTTGACAATGTTATGTTAAAATATTTTAATACAGATAAGTTTGTAAGCAGCATTATTTTTAATAATTCAATAATTGCAATAATAAACAAGTAGATATTCTGGATTGTTTTTAAATGAACATAATACTCGAATCAGAGACATTTTCCGTGGTAGCCTGCTTCATTTTGTGATCATCGATGACCACGGAAAATGTCTCTGATGCTTTCCAGCTCTGCGGAACTAACCACTACAACTAATAATACTCGTATATTGTCTTTTTATTTCAAAATTTTGCAAATTTATTTTTCCCTGCAATTGTGAAAATAATTTAACAATTATTAAACTAAAAATAATGAGAAAAGTTGTAATCTTAATCATTATTGAAAGAAAGCAATTGTGGAATTTGTAAAGCACTCACTTGTGATTAAAGAAATATTTTGTGCCCTTCATCAGTAAATAATTGCCAAGTTCTTATAAATAATGCCGATAAGAAACATATAAAACCAATGTTTAACAGTTTCGACTCAATTTAATTACCAATTTTTAAAGTATGTTTATATGTTATGCCTTTTTTTTTTAATTAGAAACAATATTTATTTCTTCTTTAAGATGTTTTAAATATTTTTGTAACTACTGTAGCAAACACTAATACTTTGCATGCACAATTCTCATTTAGTGATCCCGCTTGAGTAAAGATGCAAGAAAAGTGCACGTTTATTAACTAATCAAATAAATATCTATTTTTAATTTACCTATATCCAGAATTCAATTCAAAATTATCCATTAAAGACCACCATATGTAGCCAATAATTCTTGAACCTTGTTTTATTGCTTTTGAAATTACGGCCAGATGGTCCTAGAAAAAATATTGAAAAATTGTTATTATTAAAAATTAAATTTTGGCAATAAACTTTAAATTAAAGTTTATATTAAAGTTGTTCTATTTCCGGTATCTATCAATTTTAGACTGATTAAATTTCGAACGATCTATCCTTCTATCTATCCACTTCTAGAATGTTCTAGAAAGTTTTAAGTTGTTTCAAAAAAATGTCATTTAACAGTAAAAATTAATATATAACAGTTTAAATCTACTGTAGTTTATAAAAAAACAATTTTTTTTTCTCATTAACACACGCTTTAGATACTATTTACTAGACCAATGCTTAACATGGAACCCTTAAAACCGGGCATAAACGAACTGACTGTAATCTAATGTAATCAAATGTTAAAAAAGACTAATTGACGAACTTTTAAAACTGAGTCAAACAAACAAGAAAAAAGTATTTCGAGGCGCAAAAAATCCTGCTTGTGTGGCCTAAATATGTTCCTAAGGAATCGAGGTCAACAGGGCTACTAAACATTTCTATCATATCAGAGACATTTTCCGTAATAGCCTGCTTCTTTTTGTGATCATCGACCGGTTTCGGGTGTTCGCCCATCTTCAGGATGCGTTTGTCAGACAATGTGATAACACAGACTTACACAGAGCAAATTCAGTTTACACACTGACTGGTCTTTTTTATTGTATTTAAAACTAAACTCTTAAACTAGGTAAAGAGGGGTAGGGTGATGGTACCAAACAATCCAAACACTTGTTCCCTTTTTCGCACACGCTTACCATCACCATACCCCTCTTGACCTAGTTTAAGAGTTTAGTTTTAAATTCAATAAAAAAGACCAGTCAGCGTGTAAACTGAATTTGTTCTTTGCTCAAGTCTGTGTTATCACACTGTCTGAGAAACGCATCCTGATGATGGGCGAACGGAGCAGGCTATCACGGAAAATATCTCTGATGCTTTCCAGCTCTGCGGAACCAACCACTACAACAATTTCTATCATTACCGCCCTTCATATCCTGCAATCTAAATTCCTAAGAATAATTCTTATACGTTTCTTCAACATAAAATCCATTCCAATTTAAATATTAAAGTTAACCCATTACGGTACATAAAATTCCACTCAGAAAAACATTCTACAACTTTTGATCTATAACCATCAGACTAATTGCCATATATCTTCAGGACTAATTAGGCTGAAGTAGTGATTGCCGTGCGATCATCCTTTTGTCAATGACTTTGCCATGTCATTACATGAAATAATAATTTACAACTGGTGGTTCCAGCCAGCTGCTATCTTAACAAAGGGTGGCAGTAATAAAACAGCGATCGACAGCCGCGGCCAACCAAACAAACAACAAAGCTTTTCATCAGTACTTACATCGAAAGCAAGCACCGCGATAAGGTTGGCCACTGACAACCTTAAGGTCAGCAAACTACGAAGGTCGCACACTAGGACAGATGTCTTGGTGTGAGTGTGGCCAACAGCAATATATAAACTCTATATATACAACGAGAGGATTATTATATCATCTACAACCAAACGAGCACGTCTATATACACGAGCGACAATTACTATACACAGTTATATTATCGTTCTCTTAGCTATTCAAACTTATATTCTCTTAGTTGTGCATCTTAGTTCGTTATTTTAATCATTCTAATTTATCAGTTATTTATCTTCTATTTATTACTAAGTATCTTATTATAATTATTAGTTACCATTTCTAACGTTCAAGGTATTGTTCAATTATAGTTTATTTTTATATAAACCGTTTAATTATTCGAGCACTAACTTCCCAAAATCTCTCAATTAACTTCCGCCCTCTTCAAGATATCTGCTACTACATCAGGAATTACACAACAAACGATTCCATTACACTTTCTATAAGTTAACCGGCTGGCTGATCAAACTAACGGCTTCGTTCACATAAATATATACACGATTTCTACATTCCTCACTTTTGCTTGTTATATATTGTTGACAGTTTTGAAAATAAAATAAATTTTAAAAATAGAAAGTGGAAATAATTCTTAAAGAAAATTTGAATCGCGCTTAGAATAGACCTGCTCTCGTCCAGGCTATAGTAAGAGGCAATTAAACTCCATTTGGTCGGGGAGCTCTCTTTCTTCACTCTTTACTCTTTCATTCACTCCGATGGATTAAAAATCTTTGCATCTTTTTTTTTTTTAATTGAATCCTGGGAGCGCCTTACATAATGTGGAAACATCCCAATCAAAAAGAGAAGTGAGAGTGACAGAGAAAGAATCCATCAAAATTCCATCTCGCTTCCTCCCCGCTTGCGTATTGTCTTTTGATTTTCTACCCTAGATTGGAATGTTATAAATTATTCCTTGCTTTTTCTTTTCGTGACCCTATCTCTTCCATATTATAAATTAAATGATCAAGGTGGCATAAAAGAAAAAAAAAAGTCTATGGAATCATAATTATTAATGAGGCAAGATTGATGAAGAGTAAATACCGGGAAGCACAACGGTCCTATCTGTAAAAAAAACTTCAATGAGGAAATTTTTGTATCCTGGTGTCCATTTAATCAAGTCCTGTAAAACTTTTATATAAAAATTTATTACTTAGCGTAATGGTCATAGGATATTCTGTCTGTTTTAAATTCTAATTATAACCCCAAACTTTAGAAATATTAGTAACTTGGGCCATAGGGAGTAAACATATGTATTTTTTTGTATAAATACGAATAAGTTGAGATTAGTTTTAGCCCAATTTAGATTTAGAAAATATGAGCAAATTTATTATTATTTTTTATTATGACTATAAAATATAGTTTTGAATGTCAGAATTTTAGCTACATCTATTAAAAAAAAAAAAAATTGTGGCGTGAAACAATCATAAATACTTCAATTATTACAATATTCTAGTAGACAAATTTGCTTCAAATTTGGAATGTTTACTTCAAATGTTTAGTTCAAGGGTTGCATTATAAACATGGTAGAAGATTATATACTTGTTTATCTGCAAACATCATATGTCTTAGCAAAGCTTTTTAGCGCCATTTGAAATTTTACCTAACCCACAGGTTCACCCAGAAACCCACTGAAAGATTTTTTTTTTTTTAATGTCTTAAATAAAACCACTTCTACCCTCAGCCATAAAAAAAAAAAAAAAAAATGACCCTTATTCAGTTTCTCTTATTTTCTATATAAAAAGACTACTAGAAGTAAAAGAAAGTAATAACTCTGTACTTTGTAACTGGTTTTGATATATTTATGATTATAAGTAGACAAAAAAAAGATTTTGGTCAAACCAGAGACCAACCAGAGAGGACACTGTAATAATTATTAAATTGGTCTATGAAGCTTGAAATATTGCTGTTGTGCGATCCGTCGAATATAGGAAGGTAAATTATTTATCTTGTAGATTTCTAATATTCACGGGATTTTGAGTATTGCACTTATTTAAAAGATACGCGATTCCCTCATCGGCCCTCAATTGTTTAAGTTGCCATTTTCTTAATTTTTGATAAGCGTTCTTTCAAAACTAATAAATTACCGCCTATTGGGTTTTAATATGTTGATAATATCGGCTCTTTTCATAAAAGAAAAAAGTCGATAAGGTACAAATTAAATTAAATTTAAGAATAAGTATTAAAAATAGAAATGAATATGAAATTAAATATTAAAAAAAAATTGTAAATATGTAATATTGAAAAAAAGGACTTACCTTTTTTCTTCGAAAGCTGAAGCGGGATTCGAAAAGCACTGCCATCAATGTAATGGGATAGTAAGGTGGAGAGAATTTGTTTGGTTGATGAAATAAGAAGACAGGATTAACACTGGTTAACAATGTATAATAATAATAATAATGAGTGACACTGTCTGCCTGGACTTTACACTTGTAATGATACTGTACGGTAGAGTGGGAAATGGGTAATGACACGTAGTGATTAGCTGTGTGAACTCAGTACTATGAACTGTCTTGAACTGTCTCCCTTTGGACTGTCCGTCGCTCTCTCTCTCTCTCTCTATATATATATATAGATTTCTCCCATTCCAGTTCGAGAGAGTGGTTGGATTCGTTTCTCTTCTCTTTACTCTCTTTGGTTGCTGTTACATCATGGGGATGATGTAACAGCAACCAAAGTACATACTACTGAATACAGTTCATATTACTGAATTCATACAGCCAATCACTACGTGTCATTACCCATTTTCCACTCTACCGTACAGTATCATTACAAGTGTAAAGTCCAGGCAGACAGTGTCACTCATTATTATTATTATTATACATAGTTAACCAGTGTTAACCCTGTCTTCTTATTTCATCAACCAGACAAATTCTCTCCACCTAACTCTCCCATTATACACCACTTATCTAATATTAATAAACATTATAAAAATTGCTAGAATTCCGAATTTTAAGCAAATCAATCCAACGAAAGTGCGATTTTATGGAATAGGTTATTAAGTTCTTTTGAATTTTCTCGAAAATGGTTACAATGGATTTTCTTTATATCACGTTTATTTGTAACATTTTTTGGGGGGGAAAAATTGATTTTAGAAAGATATTATGGTGGTGGGCGGGTCTGTCAGTTGGTTTAAATTCAAATTTGCACAAGCTTTATTGGTTTTGAAATAGAGCGCTCCACATAAGGCCCCTTAGGTATACAAATAAAATCTCCGTCTCTATTTTTATGGCCAGCCCAACTAAACATTATAAGGTTGCAATTTTAAAGAATATCTCTTGATTAAATTGCATTAATTAGCCGTATGAGTGTTTTTATTAGATTGGATTTTACATAAACAAACAGGTTGTAATATATTAAAAAACTAACTCTATGAATGTATGTATGTGTGTATGTGTATGAATGTGAACAGCATAGCTCAAAAACGAAAAAACGTAGAAAGTCGAAACTTGATATTCCTTAGGTATCACCATTGGATCTGACACTATGTTATCTGTCAAAATTCCTCAACCGGAAGTACCACTTTAATGTATGTTTTTTCACTTTTTTTGCGATTTTCTCAAAAATGGCTCCAACGATTTTCTTCAAACTTGGAACTCAACTACACAAAGAGCTACAACTATTATTTGAAACATTTCTCCGGAAAAATTCATTGGTGGAGGGGTGGGGTAACGGCTTCCTCTAAAGTGTTATTTCAGTTTATTAGACAATTCTGTCATCTAAATAATGTTTAATTAGAATTAAATATATTGTTGAAATTCCGAGTTTGAAAAAAATCGGATGACCGTAGGTGCATTCTTTGCCACTTTATTAAATTACTTTTTTCACTTTTTCCGCGATTTTCACAAAAATGGCTCCGACGTTTTTCTTGAATCGTCCTATATAAACTACATATACAATAATATACAACTTTTATTTAAAATTTATTTCTCTGGAAAACTTCATTGAAGGGCACTTTTTGGGGAGGAGTGGGGTTATGTTGTTCTCTAAAGTGCTATCATAGTTGATTATACAATTCTATCAGCTTAACAAAATTCATTAAAAATAAATAGATAGCCGAAATTCCGAGTTTCAAGAAAATTAGTAAACCGGAAGTGCTCTTTTACTGAACAGTTTTTTTTCAGTTTTTGGCGAATTTCATTAAATTTGGTACACAAACTATAAAATTTGTCAATTACAATTTTGACAACTGGAGTAAGAGAAAGTTGTGTGTGTGTTTCACACCAGATTTTTTTTTTTCTTTATAAACAGTAAAGTTGAAGTGCTTATATATTTACTTTTGCAAAATTAATTCTGTCATCATCTACAAGCCCTGTTGTTCCACTATAACCGTTTTCTGTGATAAAGATCAATGGATTATTATATTCCTTGTTCAGAAAGTCCAGTATTAAGTAAAGTCCTTCTGGATTTACCTGAAAAAAAAAAAAAAAAAAAAAAAAAACTTATTCAATATTACGAATTATTCGTATTTGATTAAAGTCATGACCACCAACTATTCTAATTTCCCTTCTCCGATACGGTACAATTTGTTGGCTTTAAATTTTTCGTGTACAAATGAAACTAAATTTCTGGGAATATTATTAAGATTGATAATGTCAATGGAAAAGCCACATAGAAATTAGTGAAGAAGAAAACAAAGAGATATTATAATGCACGAGTAAAACACTTATTAATGTCATACTTCCGGTTGATAGATTTTGATGAAGTTATCCAAGTTTAAGCTTTCTACAGTTTTTATTTTTGAGAATATTGAGAAAAATTAAACATTTTTTTTTTATTTTTTAAAAATAATAGAAAGTAATCGCGTCATTACACGTTGTAAGTTACTTAAGGTTCATTTGCGGCCGAACACCATTTACAAAAATGATTTATTTATTCATAAAAGGTTAGAAAAAAAATTTGTTTCAAAACGGTAAAAGCTGAAAAATAATTACTGATAATAAATATGTGTGATGATAATAATAATAATAGTGGTCGTAGTAACTACCCGTTTGCCCAGTTTTTTCCGCAATTGCGAAATATGGTAATAATAATAATAATACAGGGAAGGGATTAGCTCAGTGGTTAGCGCGTTGGACTCCCACGCGGAGGTCCGAGGTTCGAGTCCAATGCTACCACTTAGGGATGAAAGAAAAAATGCCAGAGGAATGGAGTGTGGCAGTTATCTGACCGATCTACAAAAAAGGAGATAAGCTGAAGTGCGACAATTATAGGGGTATTGCCCCATTAAGTATGGCCTATAAGATTCTCTCCATTGCATTAAATAAAAGAATAGCACCTTATATGGAAAAAGAAATGGGTGAGTATCAGAGTGGATTCCAAAGAGACCGATCTACAGTTGATAACATCTTCTCATTGAGACAAATGAATGAAAAAGCACATGAGTATAATGTTAGCCTGCATCATTTATTTGGTCTAAGATTTTTAAAGATATGGTACAATTTGGAATGCCCAAGAAATTAATTCGCCTGTGTCGAATGACTCTCCAAGGTACCAACCATTTTTAACTTAGTAATGGAAAGTGTGATGAGGAACATCCGCATGAACCAAGGAGGGACGATATGCAACCGGCTAACTCAGCAAATGGCCTACGCCGACGACGTGGTCATTTCATCCAGAACATTGTCAGCAATAACTGGAGTACTTGAAGAATTCGATAAGGGAGCGAGTAGTCGGGGGCTTAAAATAAATGACCTTAAAACCGCGTACGTGAGAATGTCGCTGGAATCTGCTAGAAGAGGACAATCAACAATAAAGTTTCTTCAGCATGAATTTCCGGTCGCACAAGAATTTAAATATCTTGGAACATTATTTACTGGAGATAATGACATGGTAACAGAAATAAAAGCAAGGATTGCTGCAGGGAATCGTTGTTACTATGCAGGCCAGAAGGTTTTAAATTTCAACACACCCCCTCTTAGTATGAGAGTGTTAGTGTATAAGACCATAATACGACCGATAGTCATGTATGGCAGCGAAGCGTGGGTCCTCACAAAAGCGAGTGAGAGACTTCTCAACGTGTGGGAAAGGAAAATATTGAGGAAAATATATTGTCCGAAGTGGGTTAACGGTGAAATTAAAATTTTGAGCAACTCTGAAATTAGAGAAAAGTATAGCCAGCCGGACATAGTTGCTACTATTAAAAAGAATAGGTTGAGATGGTGGCGTCATGTGGAGAGGATGGGTATAGGAAGAGTTCCCAAAAAAATGTTATATGGCAAGATTGAGGGAATGAGAAAGAAAGGAAGGCCACGTATGAGGTGGCTGGTGGACGTAGAGGAGGATTTGAGTCAAAAGTTGGAGGAGGGAGGCATTTGATAGAGAGGAATGGGGGAGCATTGTTGAGCAAGCCTTGGTCCTCAATGGGCCGTAGCGGTAGAAGAGAGAAAGGAGCCTCTACAGCTCACTGTCCGGTGATGGACAGTGTTGTCTGTAGCGAGAGTACACTGTCCGGAGGCCGGCAGTGCACTGAGAAGGCTCCGGGAGCCAATGACCATAGATATTAACACGCCTAAAAATAATAATACTTTCTGCCAATCAGATGTAGTATTGGCTGCAGTAGGAGCTAAATCCATCATAAACACATTTCCATCTCTACCCGTAGGTGTAGCGAAGTAAGATCGTCCTTCTGTGCACCTTTTTGATGTATAATAGTTTAAGCCAAAGAAATCATATGTTCCTGCAAAGAATAGTTAACAATATTTATTCTTAAGATGAAATACAAAAGTAAGGAAGATCAAATTAAAAAAAAATGTGCATAATTAGCTATATACTTGCTACAGCGTGGTAACTAGATATATTATTTATCTTATGGTTGTCTATTGGTTTCAGATTTTTCTATTTATTTATTTATTTATTTTTTATTTGTTAAATTACCTCTAGTAAACAATTGAAAATTAAGATCATTAATTGAAAATGGTCAATCACAATACCAAATAATTCAGCAGACATTACCCCAACTGTTTTATTTTGTATGTTTCTGATATATTAAAATATTGTTTAGCTTAAGATAAACCTAACGTCGCTCGCCCCACCAAACATCTCTAAAATGAATTTTTCCAAAAAAAAAAAAAAATATTCAAAGTAATAGAATTGAATTTTTGGGTCTTATTTCCATACTTTTTTCATAAATTTCTCTCTTTTTTCTTCTCAGTTATTAATTTACAGTCTGTAAATAAATTCCGAAAATAAATTAAAATGTTAATTTCTTAGAAATCCTTCTTTTTTTATTTCATTTTTAAATGTATGAAACACGCATTTCTGTATTTCTTTACTTAGTGGAATTATTACAATTCTATCTGGTATTTTATTCCGTCGTAGCATGCATATTGATTTGGTTCCTGACGGTTTCTGATTTTCATCCATCGTCAGAGCAAATTCACCAAATTCGTATAGAGAGTTCACTTGAATCTTATGTTTCTGTTACACTCTCAACCACAAACCAACAAGTGCGAGTGTAACAGAAACATTACGTTGAAATGAACTCTCTTCACTAACTTGGTGAATTTGCTCTGACGATGGATGAAAATCTGAAACCGGTCAGAAACAAAATCAATATGCATGCTACGACGGATAAAATACCAGATGTTGCTCCAGTATTACGGACCCATCCACCATATTCAACAATTTTTGTTTTTTTAATTTAAGGCGCGTCAACATCTATTATCATTGGCGCCCGGAATCTTCTCAGTGCACTGCCGGCCTCCGGACAGTGTTCTCTAGCTACAGACAACACTCTGTCCATCACCGGACAGTGAGCTGTAGAGGCTCATAGGAAGAAAAAATCTAAGGGTGGCAGCTGGACTCGAACTCGGGTCCTCCGCGTGGGTGTCCAGTACGCCAACCCTTCCATACATATTCAACATATTGCAATTTTAATATTTCTTAAGACTTGGAATGTTTACCAAACGTTTAATTAAGCTTGCATTAAAAAAAAATATATTTATTCATGGGGTCCGGAGGCCGGCAGTGCACTGAGAAGGCTCCGGGTGCCAATGACCATAGATGTTGACGCGCCTTAAGTGTCAAAAAAATTAAATTTATTCATGGGCGCCCGAAAGCGCTTAATATGGTTCTTATCCTTGACCAATATGGCTCTTAACCGCCGAAAATAAGAAAAAAAGCTACTCCTAAGAAACTCTCCCCCACCAAGCTACCGTTCTGACTGCAAATATCTTAAGATATGTTTAATCACCAACTCACTAAAGCATGTTTGTGTGAACAAAATATTTCAAAAATTACACTTAATTGTCGACACCTGTTCTCCGTAACTATATCTATAGTTTTGAAATAAGAGCCTCGCAGCAAATTAGGTTAAATTAGATAGGAACTTTTAAACTTAAATAGTATCTCTGCTTACAAATTATATGTCTCTGTTACAAATTTTGATTACAGTAAGAAGATTATTATCATGAAAATACAAAGAATTTATTGAATCATTTATTCTAGCTTCCACATGTTTAATTTTTTTTTTTTTTTTTAATTACCTCTGACAAATGCTACTTCTTGTTTAGTAAATCGTGGGAGACGAGATATTTTACATCCCTCCAGTACACTATTTCTATCTATATATTCCCTCATAATTCTTGGATAATCACCCTGTTCACTGAATATTGGATGAGTGAACCATCCTAGCTAGAAATAATTGAATTCATTTTGTGTAATTGATGTACATTGATACAATTTATGAAACTAAAGTACATGTCTTTTGTATTAACATTGAAAATGCTTTATGGGAGGGTGATTTGGTAAAAAATACAAACAGGTCGTTTCATCGTGGTCCGATGAAAGTCGAATGCCTACGGAAATAGCCGAACTCCACAAACAATAATGGTAGTAGGCTAAATTTCGTTATATTTTTTGTTTTTACAATAAATGTGATGTTTAGGAAAGTTGGTATCGGTGATAGCCGCTAGATGGCACTAATAAATAATAAATATTTATTAAGAAAATATATGGTGTGTTTTAAATAGGAAATAAAGAAATCACATGATTGATAAATGGTGGTTTGTGTTTGTTGTGGTAAAGCCAATCGGGAATGAAAGTCGTGAAGGATGTTTGCTTTTTTAGCAATTAAAATTTCTTGCGATTTCATATATCATTAAAATTCTTATCAGTTGAGTGTCTTTGTACAAAATGATATGATAGATGATATTTCTATAATTAGAACCCAATTATGATGCAAGATATTTCTCATGGAAGATACATGAGCATGATATTTGGCTTTAATTAGTCGGCCAACCCTTTTATCAGTAAAATCCCAAAAAAACATTTTCAATGTTTGACTTTTTCGTGAATAATCTGATGTGTTTTTTATTTATTTTATAAATCATATTGTTGATAAATTTATGCACAGATAAATTAATAGATGATGATGATGAATAGAAATAATTAACACAGATTACTTACATAAAACGATTGAAATCTCCGAGCGGCTGCAATGTCGCTGACAGTTTTGCTTAATGGATAACAATATACGACAAATGATGAAACACCAATCATACCTGAACAGAAAGTAAATATAAAGATATAAAAAATTTCCAAACTGTTGCCACTAATTACAAATTCAATTTCCGAATCAGTTTTTTCTTTAAGAAAATAGAAAATAAATTAAGACAGCTTTTTTTTGTTTCTTTGATGCTGAGAAAAGTAGTAAGGAGGTATTACTTGGAGAAGGAACCTGGTGAGGGTGAAGAAAATGAGGATATAGCTAAAGAGGAAGTAGTATGAGGTCCCTAAACAACCCTGTGACTGGTGGAAAGCTTAGGTGATTCCAGTCTTGAGAAATGATAGGTTAGGACCGGGTAGACCCGCCAGCTGAGGGGGAGGACCTGGATCAGAGAGTGGATTGGACCACTCGCACGATTGTCCGCGCATATGAGACTTCATGCCCTGAGCATAAGGTATTGCATAGGAAGGCCCTGTGGTGGACGGCCCGACAACTGCCTTAAATAGACAGATGAGGCGGCTAAGGAGAAAGGCTAGGGGGAGTAATGCGGCGGAGGATTGGGAAAGGTTCATTCAGACCAAGCGAGAGTACAAAAGGAAGATTCGGAGAACGAAGAGAGACTCTTGGAGGACCTTCTGCAAAACCGTGGAGGGGTAACAGGAGTAAACCGAGTCTTTAGGTTTTTAGACAAGAGTGGGGAGATGTCGTTGGGCAGTATTAGAAGGCCTGACGGACAGATCACCTATATCCATAATGAGGTGTTACGGGTGATGCTGGATAGACATTTACCGGGTAATGTGGAGTACGTTGGAGAGTGCGCGGGTGCCTCATCTGACGTATAGGGAGTAGATTTACAGGGTAAGGAGTTGGCAAGTAAAGTGGTTACTTTAAGGAGGGCGAGTTGGGTATTCGCTACTTTTAGTAAATTCAAGTCGCCGGGTCTGGATGGTCTGAACCCGGTGTTGATTCAGGAAAGTTGGAACATGTTCGGCAGCACATGGGTAGAAATACTGAGGGACAGCCTAAGTTCGGGCTACATCCCTTGGGCTTGGAGAGTTAGTAGGGTCGCGTTCATTCCCAAACCGGGGAAGTTGGATTATTTAGACCCTAAAGCTTATAGGCCAATCAGCCTGGCGTGCTTCATGCTGAAGGGCTTAGAGAGGCTGGTGGACCTTTTCTTAATGGAGGATTGCGACATAAGGAGTACCTTCCATAGGAATCAGCATGCCTATCTGGCGGGAAGATCAACGGAGACTGCGCTCCATAATTTGGTGGGGAGAATTGAACATACGTTGGAGTCTAAAGAGTACGCGCTGGGATGCTTCTTCGATATTGAGGGGGCATTCGACAGCGTAGCCCATG
>JAAEAF010011663.1:0-13634 GCA_011037195.1 Triatoma infestans | reverse complement strand
AAAAATCCACAACGTTTCGTTCGAATGGCAGGTCTTACATTGTCTGTGAGCATATCACTGTAATAGTGGCTGTTGATGGCTCGTTGATCTTCGAGATAGTCACAATAATTAGGCCCCTGCGAATCCCTGAATACTGTATGCATGACTTTACCTACAGACGGCTGGGTCTTGAATTTCTTTCGGGTGGCAGAACCGGTATGCTTCCACTCAAGGCTTTGACGCTTAAACTCCGGCTCAAAATGGTGTATCCATGTTTCATCACAGGTTACAATTCTAGTGAACAATTCTTTTTTCAATTAAACATCGTTCTTGTAAACTGTTGACTGATTTGAAACCTGGTTTCTTTGTGGGCGTCCTTAAGTTGCCTTGGAACCCATCTCGCACAAGTTTTCTTTTACTGCAGCTTATTCTGAAAAATGTTTTGCATAGTTCCAATTTCGCATGCATTTCTTCAGCTATCAGTTCAACAGTAATACGCCTGTTGTCCTGAACTAAAGCGTTAATGCGAGATTCGAGGGAGGAAGGTGTAACTTCAGCCGGTCGTCCACTTCGTTGCTCGTCACAGATACTTAAACGGTCCGTTTTAAACTGTTCTACGCATTTGTAAACGTTCCAACGGTTCAAACAATTATTCCCGTATACTTTTAACATTCTTTCATGGACTTCACTACCTTTGATACCTCCTACCTCTGCAACTAAAAATCTAATCAGTGAGTGTTGTTCTTGCAAGGTGCAATACTCGAGCGAACTCGCCATTGTTAACTGAATATATTTGATGTTATGCTTACCAAATACTCTCGAATAGCGAATGAGAAACATAGAACAAGGATACCAACTTGACGCACAGAAACTATTGTATTGATTAAACAAAGCGTTTCTTAGCTACAGCAATTTGTCACGTAACTTACTGAATGAGCCTCGTATAATATAATACAAGCACTAAACTAATAAAGCCAGTAAAACAAGAATAATATCAGAAATATGACAATATATGGCAATATATAACTTATAATATGTGCACAATATATCTTTCAGGTCGCACTGCATTTCCCCTAAAAAAAAAAAAAAACTACAGCCAATGCGATCTATGGATAATATTTTTAATTACTGAATTTTTTTAATTTACCGGTTACTGTGTATATAATATGAAATAAAATCTAAAATTATGAACTTCAACATTTAACATTTAAATTTTTGATTGTTGATATATAAAAATCCAAAATGATTGCAAGTAAACCCAGAATAAGATAAATTTCTGATTATCACCAGGCCTGATAAATAATACAAGAAAGAAGCAAAGTCAAAAGCATATATATACGTATATATTTTTTAAATCGTACAAATGTTTAGGACAAAATCATAATATAATAAAACCAGGGAGAAAGGATTTATATCAATTTACTAAAAGATATTCAAAAATCGGTTGAATGAAACCAATATAGATGGGTAACAAGTGAAGCGACAAAAAAAGAAAGAATACAAAAAAAATATGTAGAAGGAAATATCTAGCGAGGTTAGACTAGTGGGGAGGGTAAAAAAAAGTTGGTTTCCTATTGGCTGAACAGTGTTTGAAACACGCGTGCAAATTTAGCTAGAGAGAATGAGAAGTTTGTAAAGGGAAGGTTGAGCTTGTGGTGAAGGTTAACAAGTGAAGAAGAGATGGTTTCATTGTAAACAAGTAGATCCTGTAACCAAGCTGTATCCAACAACACAAGGGTTTTGATAAACACTGAAATAAGGGGGGAAAGAGTCAAGATACGAATGGAATATTAAAACAGTTCATTTTTCCATATCAAGTGCAAGAAGGAAAATAACAATATCGTCATTAAAGGAAAAAAAAAAGAATGGAAAAATTAAAGCAATACATTTTTTTTATATTTTAAAAAACTTTTTCAAAGGCGGCGTAATTTAAGAAACAATAATGGCTACACACTAATTAAATTCATGCTTACTAAAAGTTATTCAATTAGTGTTCTGAAAAATGTTTTCCTCTATAGAAAATGTAAAATGGAGGTTTTATAACATAGTAAAAACCGTTTACTTACTAACAGCTCATTATCTTCTATTATCCTAACTTTAATTATCATTATCTTCACATCCAGGTATCTTGGTGAGACAAAAATTAGTCTGTGTATATCGGGATTTAGAATAAGCCTATTCCCGCTAGATTAAAGGATTTCCACCGGGCACCTCGCCTCTGTTTTCTTCTACATCTTTCTAAATACATAGGCCACCCAATTTCACATTAGATTGGTTCTTTGTTTAACCTCCTGCGTTGACAGTATAGTGGAGACATCACAGCCCCTGCGAACTTTACCACGAGAGTGGGAATCCATCTGAATTCCACGCTTCTTTTGCTGCATTGGTCTTTTGACGACCATGGGCTGGACGTATTGAACATAATTCCTTCTCTCCCTTATTTTTCTTAACCCAATTTATTCCCTCTACAGATGAGGGCGCAAAAAGAAGCTCTGGAACTTCATTCAATAATGGGACAAATATATTGTGAATGTGAATGTGGGGGAACTCTGTGAGCCCATCTATGGGCCTAAATTTGTGGTTAGCTCTCAAATTGTGAGGGCCTCTGTCACACTAAAACATCAATAAAACAAGTATGGGGACATAAATTACCACCTAAATGGTGAACATATTCGAAAGGTCTGCACTTGTTTTAAGGATTTTATAAAATTCCTCTCTTGATCTCACAAATGCTGTTAGTGAATTCTTAGTGTCCAGTTAGTGAATTTATCAACTACTGTACCATTTTGTATTAATAATTTAAAGATCTTTGTACTAGAAAAATTGTCTTTTTATAGTTTCCTTTGTTTGTTTCCTATTCCTTCCTTTTATTGTTAAATTTGTGTGGCTAATAAAATATGGATATCTATTTGGAGGCAGATTAAAATTTTTTAGCAAGTTATAAATAATAATTTATTTATATTATTAAATAAATAAATATGATAAATAATAATAATTTATCATGCCTTCATAGAAAGTGTAGCCTTCTATGGTTCGGAATGCTGGACGGTTACAAGAAAGCTGGAGAGAACTCTTCTGGTCATGGAGATGGGACTTCTGGAGGCGAAGCTGTGGAGTCTCCAAATTGGAACATATCCCTAACGAGGAAATACGGCGGCGCGCACGGCGTTCCTGCAACATTATCCACGACGTAGAAACCGGACGGTTAATTTGGTATGGTAATATCATGAGGATGTGTGGAGAAAGGTGGCAAAAAAAAAATGCTCCAGTAAAGGACAGTGGAGAGGAGACGCCGCGGTAGGCCAAGGAAGTTATGGATGGACGGCGTGACGGAAGCTCTGATGGCTAGAGGTCTACGTGAAGGAGAATGGCTAGATAGAGAGTACTGGAGGGAAACTCTTTTGGGCAACGGGATGCACGAAAGGTTGTAAATACACGTAAAAAAAAAAAATAATAATAATAATTAATTATTTTTATTATTATATTAAATATTATAAATGAAATAAATTTCTAGTTTTGCGAAAATACAAATCACAAGAGATCTTCATCTAACTAAGCGAAAAAGATTGATGGATAAACTATTAAATTGTTACTACTTCTAGTTCATTAGGCAGTATATAAAAGCAGTCCTAAAGATAACGATTACTGCGGAGGGGTTGCTAATAAGGAGGAAGATTTTCTTTTAGGAAGGGGAGATAAGAGCAAAGAATCTTTAGAGAGGGAGGTAATCATTGAACGAAACATAATAAAAGAGAAGCTTAACGAATGTAGTTTATCAGTTTAATGTTATCGTTCGATAAATTTTAGATGCTAACTTTAAATGAAAGTAATCAAATATTTTTATAAGAGAAAATAAGAAAAATTATCCAAAAGTGAGAAATTTAAGTACGTAAATGGTAAACATTGAATTGTTTGCTTAAAAGGAATTAAAATCAGTTTTTTTTTTTATTTAAGGCGCGTCAACATTACGGTCATTGGTGGCCGGAGTCTTCTCCGTGCAATTCTGGCCTCCAGACAGTGTTCCTCTAGTTACATAAAACATTACCCATCACCGGACAGTGAACTGTAGAGGCTCCTAGGAAGAGAAAAATCTAAGGGCAGCACAGCTGGACACGAACCCGGGACCTCCTCGTGAGAGTCCAACACGCTACCACTGAGCTAATCCTTTCCCTTAAATCAGTTTTAATTTTTTTTTTTTTTTAAAGTAAATGCTGAAGAATTTATAAAAGTAAAATTTGCAATAAGAAATTATTTTTTACATAAAAAATACAAAGTAATAAACAACTTGGTGTTAGTTAAAATAGTCTATACATGAATGCTTATATGTATTGTGGGTTAATAAAAGCGCCTGAATAGCAAGCAACCAGATTCTACTAACAGTATTTAATTTTTACTTTCTGGAATGGAATTTTTCACTGCCTTACAAAATTAAATACACAATATAATAAAATATATACATTTTTAATAAATGTTAATTAATTATTATGCCTTGGATTACGTCCTGGAGTAGTTTCGTTTTTTAGTCGTCGGGCTGTTTTCGGTCCGAATTGGTGATCTGTTCCAGCTTCTGTAGTTTATAGTTTGTTCAGAAAACTGAGTGCAGTCCTGTCTATAAAGTCTTTGATTTTGGAGATTTCCAGCATCTTGTGGAATTTGTTCGGTCCGTATGAACCACAGTGATGCGAAGTACTTTATTTTGGAAAGCTTGTGACTTGTTCGTTGCAGTCTAATTAGCCCCCATCCATACGGGGCAGGCATATGTCAGTAGAGGGCTAAGTATAGATGTATATAGAAAGTCTGGAGTATTGCGGTTTAGTGGCGCCCGTTTGTTAATTAAGGAATAGAGCTGTCTCAGAGTTTGTTAGGCGTGCCTTAATTTTTGTGTTTTGTGTGGGAGTCCAAGTTAGTTTTGTGTCAAGTTGTAAACCAAGGTATTTTAGGGTTTCGTTCATTTTCTTCCACTGTACAGCAGTTTTGGTAATTTTTAAAGTTTTAGTTGAATGAAACTTTCTATTGTACGAAGAGTTAGTAACCACACCATTTTTTATTGCTAAAAGAGAATAAAAATATTTGATCTACTTAGTTTTTTCGTTTAACTTTCCTTTTAAGCGTTTTTGGGTGGGGGACGGGGACTTTAAGTTAGGTTTAAAATAATTGTCTTTACGTTTTACTCCCCTCGCTAAACGAAAGAAATAAAAACTGGGGCATATCTCATCATAGAATTAAAGTTTGATTTGAGATTCTCCACATTAATATATATGAGATTACAACAATGCTTTCTGATAGTTGGCAGGTCGGTCGCAATAATAAATTAGACCCATAATCTCATAACACATTAAATGCAGTTTAATATGCTTTTCTATACATTTTTAAGGCACAAAAGTTAAAAGACTATCTTAAAAACAATTTTGGAAAGTACAAAAAGTTTTGAAATTTTCACTTTAGAGAAAAGCCTGATGTCGAAGCTCCCTTCAGCATTAAGACAAATAAATTCTTTGTAATCTAGAAGTTTAGAGCAAGAGAAAACGTCACATTTCAGCTTGTTTCCTTCACCTGCTTACATAGATATAATAAATACATCATGATTTGTGAATATGATTGATTGAATGAATTTTTTTAAGATCGACAATATTTTTAATTTTTAATTTCTGAATCCATATTGTGAAGTTTTTATTTTCATAAAATACAATTCACTTATAAGTGAAACAGTTAGTAGAATTTGTCATTGTAAAATAACTTGTTAACTTTGAATACAATGACAAGTTTTGAATGATGTGCATAAATGTCATGTTTCATTTAGATACAATGTTATACTAAAATATACCCAATGGTAATATATCTTCCATATTGGCACAACTGGCATCGCGTGGGGAAGAGGTCTCCACCCGTAGTAACCCCACGGGTTGTGTAGCCAGAAAATATCCCCCATCCCCCCATCATACCTAATGAAGACTGAGGCGGTTGCCGGAGAGATCCCCCTAGACACTTGTTTTTAATTAAAACGGCCCTCTGGAGACCTATCAAATTTTACCCGGTCCTGAGGCCATTGCCGTCCCCAACCACTTTCCTTCTTCTGCTTACTACATACCAGAGCCTTTATATACATTTCCTTGCATCGTTTTCGGCCATCTTACTACTGTTATACAGGGAAAATCCCATGAGTACTGAACATAGAAGACTAGTAAGGTCATACATTTCAATTTGAAATCGTGCAGGTGAATTTAGAATAGCCGAAGCTCATTTGTTTCTCAGTGCTTTTTCTACTGCTTCACTTTGGGTTGGCCATTTATTTCACTTCCTCTACCAGTTATAGCTACCCGTACATTCCATCTTCCATCCCTCCTTAAGACTTATAACAGTTGAAAAAAAAAATACTCTTTAAGCTTCCTTAATAATTTATTTCTTGAAGGGCATAAATTACTTCCCCAAAGACGCGAAACAAGTATTTTTTAACGACTGACATAATTTTCCCTCTTTTGTTTGTTTGTTTTTTCAAGAGAAAGCACTTCTAACCTATAAACATTTTAAACAACACACTGCAATGAATTCTTAGAGTAAATTAATATAGATTTATGATAATGACTATTTCAAATTTTTTTTTTTGCCTTAATATTTAAAACAATAAAAATATTAATAAATACATTTTTTTTATAAAATGTTCCATCCCCTATAAGTTTTGGAGATATAAGCATAGGGGAGCCACTTTAACAAGGTTATTTTCACTATAACTTTGTTCTGTTTATTGGACTTACAAACTTATACAAAATATGATGGTTGAAATTTAAATGACAAAAAATTCCTGGTATATATGTATAAAACACATTATTATACAATATCGAGCTTTCGACCTGGGAGCCAGATTATTTTCAAGATAAACAACTAGATTAAAACAACATAGCAGGTTACAGTTTGATGATAGATTATATTGCATACATTAGCAGTGATGAAAAACAAGCGGTATTATTATTTCAATAAAATGCGTAAAATCAAACCGTAGTCATAAAAAAAAAAAAAACACTATATCAACAAATAAAGATAGAAAATTCTATTCACTACCCAATATTCGTGGAATTTCTGAAAGATTAATACATAACTTTTCAAAAAATAAAAACAATTTTTAGATCCAAAAAAGACAAAATCCCTAAACAAACCTAAATTCTAATGTTATTTATAAAATTAATTGTACAAACTGCCCATCCACCTACATAGGAGAGACAAAAACAATATGTTCAAAATCGAATTCGACAACACAAATATGACGTTAAAAGAAAAAAAAGACAACACAGCTCTCTCTCTCTCAACACACTACAAAAACTGGACACAATTTTGACTTCAGTAAAACTACAATAATTGACAGAGAAAAGAATTTACAAAAAAAAAAAAACAATAATATTTAGAAATGATCCACATCAATAGAAACAGAATATCTATCAATTTTAAAATAGATATTGCTGATCTGAATGCCATATATACAAATTTATTGAAATAATGACAGCGCTTGTTTTCCAACACTGCTAAAATATGTAATCAAACCTATCATCAAACTGTAAACCTGCTATTCTTGTTCTGATCTAGTTGTGTCATCTTGACAATGATCTGGCTCCCAAGTCGAAAGCACGATACTGTATTTATTAAGTGTTTTATACATATATACCAGGACTTTTTTTGTAATTTTAATTTCAATAAGGTTATTTTCACCCACTGCTTTAAGAAGAAATATTGCCATTTCTAGTATTCAAAACTGATTTTCTCAAGTAAAAAACTAGTTTCGAGGGATAACAGATTAAGTTGTCAAAAAAGAAAGGAAATTCATACGAACTAAGAGATCCGTCAACTCTCTTAAAAGAGCAAATTCAGAAATAATGAAGTACTTAATAAAAAGTTGTAAAAAAAAAAAAAATTAACATAATACAAAGCGAATTAGCCTGTTCCCCAAGTGGGATAAAATTGAGGGGAACATTAATACAACATTAAGAGAACTTTTCTATTTGAAACATTGTTTGAGAAAACTGATTTCTTAGAGTCTTTGAGAGTATGATTGAGTATTTCTCAATCAAACAAATTTCCTTCCTTTTATATATTCATTAGTAAAGACAAATAAGTTTTTCAAAAACATGGAGGGTGGAATAAGTTTTGTTTAAATAGAAGAAACGAATTATAAAACCAGTAAATCGAGAGTGAGTGTTTCTCCTTTTACGAAATCATATATAATCTTTTAAATAAAAAGGGTTAAACATTAACTCACCAGCCATCTTTAAAGAGCAGGCGCTCTTCTAGAATTATTTCACCTAAAACGGAAGACTAGCAGGTTGGTTTAATCTCACTGGATATCTCAAACAAATTTTCATTTTTGTTTAAGAAACATAAACTGTATTTCATACTGCATTGCAATTGTTCCTAAATTCATTAGTCTATAATGTAAAATGAAATAAACAGTTTCATAAGGCAACCTAATAATAATGAAAATTAATTAGAATACATGATTAGAACAAGACACCGTAGTTGTTTCACAACCAGAGAAATGTCGAAGAGAATAGAAACGTTATATAGACAAGTATATGCAAATTAACTGAGGATATTTGTAGTACAATGTGTGTGTGTGTGGAAAATACTGAACAATTTCGGATAAATGTTCTCCTGGTTCTTAGAATTTACTAATTGAAATTGAAGCCCTCATTTCATTCTACCTTCTAGTGGAACGTTTTAAGTACCAGAATTTTCCAGTGTTTAGTTTCTATGTGAGTTTTTTTTTTTTGTAATTAAGTTTTCTACATTCTACAATATTCACCCTCAATTTTTCAACAATGCATTTTTAACCCTTCCGCAGGAAGTATAATTACATTTTTCTACGCATTTAGCACTGGAAGTAATTTTTGCTTTTAATTTCAAATATTTAAGTAAAATTTCTATAGGAATTTTATTATATTTTGTTTATTTTATGATATTTTGATAGGATTAAGATACATTCACAGGAGTGGAAAGGCTATAATCTACATAGTTATGTTATAAGTTACAATATATTATGTTATGAAGAAATTTTGTGAATCAAACAATTACACACTGCATAACTAGTTATGTTATTTAGAGGTAATAAAAGCCAATTTAATTTCGCTTCTTCACTATAAATAACAATTAGTGTTGCCCTTGGCTTTTTTATCAAGAGTACGCAAGACCTGTAGTGCAAGTGAAGTTTCGGACGCCAATGGTCACAAATGTTGATGCGCATTAAATATATATGTATATAAAACAAAATTACGTTAGGTAAACTGCTTGCACCGGTCTGCTCATCAAGTTTAATGACATTCGAACCTTCATTTATCTGATAATGGTCACAATTAAAATAATTGTCGATTATTTATTACACTCCCTAAAGCTTTCACGCGTTGGTCTAGTGGCTTCCGCTCTCTCTTTTGATGAGAGAATTCTGGATCCGATTCCCGTGAAGGCAAAGTCGGCATTGACCCAGCATAATGAGAAAAAGTAGGAAGCTACAATTAATGGCGAACCTAGTTATCTATCGAAGGTCGTGCTCGTAGTAAGGCCGAAAGAAAGTAATATTTGAATGAAAACCAACCTAACATAGGTTCCTATTTTAATCAGATATTTGGGAATAACAAGTCAATATACAGACATGAATAAAACAAGGAAATTAACAATTACATTTATAATCGGGTAATTGTCGTTCCGGTACGAGATGTTATGAGAAGTCATGAAATTATTATTCATTGTCAAGAACTGATAGGCCGACCATCAGAATGAGAGAATGTGTTATTCCAGCCCGAACGGATACTCAAATCCATAGAAAGAGAATTAAACCTAGGCAAGATTTGTTTGAGCAAGATTCAACTAGAATTAAACTTAAGCCGCACACTAAATCCTCATGATCCTATGGGATAACTAAGCAGTCAATTCTAAAGTCAAATTAAAGTTGTCTCTTAGTATTTCTTACATACAAATGTTTATTAAGTTAAAGCAATGTTGAACAATTACTATTTTTAACAGACAATTTTTTTTTACTTTCTTTTACGTAAGAGGAAATAGCTGCTAGATGTGATTATGTGTGTATATGCGTGTATGCGTGTGTCGCATTTCCGGTTGATTGATTTTGCCCGAAACTTTCGTGTTAGAGGTGGTGCTAATACCTGAACGGAATACCAAGATGGTACATCCTGCGTTTTTTTTGTTTTTGAGATATTTTGTTCACACAACACACACACACACACACACACAACACACACACACACACACACACTACAAATACTTGTTCTAACTCAGCGTAACTCAAAACATGTATTTCCGGGCAAATTCAATTCGAAAATTTGACACGATCTCAATATTTCCTCTTCGTACCAGGAGTAAGTAAGTGAAAATAAAAAATACTCAAGAACAAGCGCCATTATTTCTCCAGAATAACAGTTTTTCAGAACAATTTTGAAGTTGAGCTAAAAACATGAAAACAATGTATTTGTTTTTTATTTAAGACGCGTCAACATCTACGGTCATTAGCGTCCGAAGCCTTCTCAGTGCACGGCCGGCCTCCGAACAGTGGGCTCTCGTTACAGACAACACTGTCCATCACCGGACAGTGAGCTGTAGATGCTCCTAGGAAGAAAAAATCTAAGAGTAGCACAGCTGGACTTAAACCCGAGTCCTTCGCGTGGAAGTCCAGTACGCTAATCACTTAGCTATTCCCTTCCCTGAAACAATATATGATAAACCTTAATAACAAATAATACAACAAATTTTATATATTCAAATTTTATAATACACATTACAAAAAAAAATAATTATTTTGAAGTTGAAATACGTAATTAATTATATTACAATCTTACTACATTGAACTTAACATTAGAAATATGTAAATTTAACTAGACTACTTGTCGGGAACAAAGGTTAGGAATAAAAAAACATGAAAACCTGTGACATCAAAAATAATGATTACAAAGAAAATTAAACATTAACTGATTCTTTTAGGGAGATAGGTCTGAGAAGAAATCATAGACAACTTATGGATTGGCAGAGAAGATTAGGGGTCTTCCTGCTATGGCAAGAAGTTTTACATTCTTTGTTTAATAAAGTTAGTGTTAACAATAATGTAATGAATATGGGAAATATGGATGCAGCGGGGCGAGCGTTTGTGGAAACGTTAACAACGGATGTTGAAATTTAAGTAAGAAATTAGTAATTTTATATTTTGACATATTATCTAATCTTGATGAGATTTAGTTAAAACCATTTGAAAATTCAGTCATGATGATGGATTAGGGTCAAACCCCTAATCATCACTGGTAGTAGTGTGCCCATTTAAATGTAAATATGTCACAACTTCCCCAGAAACCATCGAAATTAGCTTTTTGTGAGGCAGATGTAAGTTTATTTAGTTAAGTCTGGCAAAAGGGATATTTATCCAAAATAATACAAAATATATACTTCAATTACAAATATTATTACTATAAGGGAAGGGAATAGCTAAGTGGTTAGCGGAGGTCCCGGGTTCGAGTCCCGGGCTGTGCTGCCCTTAGATTTTTTTCTTCCTAGAAGCCTCTACAGCTCACTGTCCGGTGGATGGACAGTGTTGTCTGTAACGAGAGAACACTGTTCGGAGGCCGACAGTGCACACTGAGAAGGCTCCGGGAGCCAATGACCATAGATGTTGACGCGCCTTAAATTAAAATAAATAAATAAATTATTACTATTTGTTACTGCAGTAAGAGAAAGTATTGCAATTGTAAGTAATTTTCGATATAGATTTTTCACTGGAAAATATATATATATATATACATGCGTGTATGAATAAGTTACGTATGAATATGTTTATACAGCACATCTTATAAACGAAAAATTGCAGAAAGTTTTTAAACATAACATTATGTTTGGGTAATTACCATGGGATCCGACAGGAAGTTAACTGACATTAGTCCACATCCAAATATCCCAGTTTATTGAATGGATTTTTCAGTTTTCTACGATTTTCTCGAAAACGGCTCCAATGATTTTTTTTTTTTTTTAAACTATATATGTAAACTACCCATATGATGGGCTACCACATTGTTTTGAAATATTTCACCCGAAAAATTCATTTAAGCGGCTTTAGCGGGAGATGTGAGGTATATGTTTTCTATAAAGTGCTATTTTTAGTTCATTATACAATTCTGTCATTTAAATATATTACGAAATTCCGAGTTTGAAAAAAATCGTGTGATGAGTGGAACTGCGATTTTTTCCATAAGTATTCGGACGAATTTCATTAAATTAGTTATACTTGAATAAAAGTGATCTAATACTTTTGTTTGAAACTTTTCCGAGAGAGTTCTTTTAAAGAAGTTTTGGGGAACCATAAAAAAAAAAAAAAAAAAATATATCATTTTATTAAGTTTAGACACTCCTTGTTGCTGTTGTGGTTGGTTTCGCAGAGCTGGAAAGCATTAGAGGAGATATTTTCCGTGATAGCCGGCTTCTTTTTGTGATCGAGCGACCGGTTTCGGGTGTTCGCCCATCATCAGGATATTTTTGTCAAAACAGTGTGATAACATAGACTTGCATAGAGCAAATTTAGTTGATACATTCCTCATACGGTTTTGACAAAAACATTGTGATAATGCGCGAACGCCCGAAACCGGTCGCTCGATCACAAAAAGAAATAGGCTATCACCTACAATATATCTGATGTTTAAATTGTCCCATTGATATATAATTAATGATTGCTTAAACATTAAGTACAAATTATAAATTTGACGAAAATTTTAGACGAAATACAATATTTCGTTCAAATTGCGCTTTAATTTATATCCTGAAGAAAAAATTTATCATCTCCTATGCTCGCTGGCCGGCGCCAGAGTTCCTCAGGGTAGTATACTTGGTCCGCTTCTATATACTGTATTCACTTCAGATCTACCAACCTGTACTTACTAAGATCTATCTTCTTTGCACTTACGCTGATGGCACAGCCATCCTTGCATCCAGCTCTGATCCCATAACTGCCTCCATTCTCTTACAAAAATCATTTAAATAAAATAGAATCTTGGGCCAAAAAATGGCAGATTAAACTCAACCCACAAAAATGTCAACAAATCACCTTTACTCTGCGTCGTGCCACCTGTTCTTCAGTAACCTTCAACTCAATACCACTCTCTCCTACAAACTTAGTTCGCTACCTTGGGATGTATATCGACAAAAGATTAACATGGAATCCACATACAAAACTAAAAAGATCAGAACTTAACAAACGGAATAAGTTACTACTCAGACTAATAATAGGAAAACGATCGAAATTACCTCTCGAGCACAAATGACTAATATACAACTGTATGCTCAAACCGATGTGGATTTACGGACTTGAATTGTGGGATTCAACCAAGCGCTCAAATTCCCAGAAAATTCTTGTCTTTTCAGTAAAAAATACTCCGTTAGATAACAGATGCTCTCCATTCTATGTCTCTAATTCCATCCTCCACAGTGATCTCAAAATCCCATATGTATCTGAAGCTGTCAAAATTAAATATAAAAAATTCTATGACTCTTTTGCCCTCAACTCTAATCCTCTTGGTCAAAATCTCGTCTCCACAACTGTACCAGATAATCCATCCCGTTGACTGAGCGGCTGTTGTCCCTGTGATCATATCAAGCAATAGGAAGTAACTCCTGCGAGAGTGTTA